>BAUE01092727.1:0-12853 GCA_000787875.1 Solanum virginianum | reverse complement strand
AAAGGGATTTATTAGACCTAGTCAATCACCTTGGGTTGCTCCGGTGTTGTTTGTGAAAAAGAAGGATAGGTCACTTAGAATGTGCATGTTGGAAAAGAGATTTATTAGACCTAGTCAATCACCTTGGGGTGCTCCGGTGTTGTTTGTGAAAAAGAAGGATAGGTCACTTAGAATGTGCATTGATTATCGGCAACTCAATAGGGTCACTATAAAGAATAGATATCCCCTTCGAAGAATTGATGACTTGTTTGACCAATTGTAAGAGGCTAACTTCATCTCTAAGATTGATCTCTGGTTCGAGTATCATCAAGTGAGGGTGAGAGAGTGTGATATTCCCAAGATGGCCTTCCGGACTAGATATGGGCATTATGAGTTTGTTGTGATGTCGTTTGGGTTGACTAATGCACCGGCCATCTTTATGGATCTAATGAATAGGGTCTTCAAACCTTACCTTGATTCCTTTGTTGTGGTCTTTATTGATCTACTCTCATAGTAGGGAGGAGCATATGGGCCATTTGAGAGTTATGTTGCAAAGATTGAGGGAGGAGAAATTGTATGTCAAATATGATAAGTGTGAATTTTGGTTGAAGGAGGTTACGTCCTTGGGTCATGTGGTGTCGGGAGATGGTATAAAAGTGGATCATAAGAAAATCAATGTAATTAGGAATTGGCTAGACCATTGACCCTGTCGAATATTACGAGCTTCTTAGGTCTTGTGGGTTATACTATAGAAGATTTTGGAATGGGTTCTCCTCCATTGCTTCCCCTATGACCAAATGGACTCAAAAGAAGGTTAAGTTTGAGTAGACCAATGAATGTGAGAGATGCTTCCAAACATTAAAGGATAGGCTTGTGTCCGCTCCTATATTATCACTATCGGATGGGGTTGAGTTTTTTTTTGTGTATTATCATTCATGTAGAGTCGGTTTGGGTTGTGTGCTTATGCAAAATGGTAAGGTCATAGCTTATGCTACTAGACAACTCAAACTGCATGAAAGAAACTACCCTACCCATGATCTAGATTAGCCGCCATGGTGTTTGCATTAAAAATTTGGCGTCATTACTTATATGGTGTGCATGTGGATGTCTTCACCGATCATAAGAGCCTCTAATATGTCTTCACTCAAAAAGATCTCAACTTGAGACAAAGAAGGTGGCTAGAACTTCTCAAAGATTATGACATGAGTGTGCACTATCATCCGCGTAAGGAAAATATGGTGGCGGATGCTTTGAGTCGGGTGTCCATGGATAGCCTAGCTCATGTTAATGGTGGTGGTAGGGAAATGGCTAGGGAGGTGCATAGGTTGGCTAGATTGGGAGTTAGGCTGGAAGAGTTAGTGATGATCGTGTTATAGTTATTGATGGGTCTAAGTCTTCTTTGGTTGATGAGGTGATAGCAAAACAAGATCTTGACTCTTCCTTGCTTGAATTAAAGGCCTCAAGGGGGAGATGGTGCCCTTAGGTACCAAGGTAGGTTGTGTATGCAGTGTGTTGATGGTGTGAGGGAGAAGATCCTTGATAAGCTCCATAATTCTTCTTATTCTATTCTCCCCAGTTCCACCAAAATGTATAGAGACTTGAGAGATGTGTATTGGTGGGGAGGAATTAAGAGGGACATTGCCAAATTCATTTTCGGTTGTCATAGCTGTCAACAAGTCAAAGCTGAAATATACATAAAGTGTTACATTAGACCATGCCCAATTCGGGGGGTCTAAGAACCATTCCTTTGTCCATCATATCAGATCGTAGTTCACAATTCACTTCACAATTTTGGAGGTCTTTCCAAAGGGGTCTTGGTACAAAAGTTCACCTTAGTACAACCTTCCACCCTCAAACTGATGGCCAAGCCAAAAGGACAATTCAAACACTTGAGGATATGCTTAGGGCTTGTGTCTTGGAGCTTAAAGGTAGTTGGGATGATCGCCTTCCATTGATTGAGTTTGCCTATAACAATAGCTATCGCTCTAGTATTGGTATGGCTCCATTTAAGGCTCTTTATGGGAGATATTGTAGATCACCGATGGGTTGGTTTGAGGTTGGAGAGGTGGCTTTGTAGGGGCTAGATCTGGTTATGGAGGCTCTTGAGAAGGTTAAGATAATTAGGTAAAGATTGAGGACAACCCAAAGTCGTCAAAAATCTTATGCCGATGTAAAAAGGAAAGACCTAGAATTCCTAGTGGGTGATTGGGTCTATTTGAAGGTTTCTCCAATGAAAAGTGTGGTCTATTTTAGTAAAAAGGGGAAGTTGAGTCCAAGGTATGTTGGTCCTTATGAGGTGATAAAGAGGGTTGGCAAGGTAGCTTATCAATTTGAGTTGCCTAGAGAAATGAATTTGGTTCACCCGGTGTTCCATGTCTCTATATTGAGAAAATTTGTCGGTGATCCTAATGCCATTGTACCTCTTGATGTTGTGGGTGTTGTTGAGGATAACTTGACTTATGAGGAGGTTTCGGTTCAGATCTTGGATAGGCAAGTAAAGAGATTGAGGAACAAAGTGGTAGCATCTGTTAAGATCCTTTGGAGGAACCAACAAGTTAAAAGTGCTACATGGGAGGACAAAGCGAACATACAAAAGTGGTATCCTTATCTTTTCCACCCCACTCCAGCCTAAGGTACTAATCCTAAGTCCCCTATGTGATTTCAAGTCTCATATTTCAGCCCCTAAGTCATTCATATGCATTCATGTTTAAGTTGGATTTTACACTTATGTTGAGAATTTGAAAATGGTGTTTTAGATGTTATGTTGCATTCTTGTTGGGGCTGATTTGTTGATGATCACTCTTGTCTTGTACGTCTCTTTTACATTCAGGGACAAATGTTTCCAAGGGAGAGATATTGTAATGACCCCAAAAAAAGTGCCCAAAAACGTGCCTCGGAATGTCTAGAATTTTAATTTTCATATATCTCAAAATCCATTCGTTATTTCATAAATCCAACTTCAGATTCTTGCTCAGGGGGTCCAAATTAGGGGGAGAAGGGTCTAACCCTGAATTGAGAGCAAAGATTTAGCAATTACAAAATTTCAAGAATGCAACTTCCTGTGGGGTTTTTGCGTCGCCTCCGCGACGCGCCCTTGTGTTATTTTGGACACTGTTTTTCAACTTTGGTCCAAGACTTTATGTCTTGGGCCTAAAAGTTTTCATTCGTGTTTTTACCTACACTTAGTCATATTTCACCCTCATATCACCCTAAACATTTCCCAATACTCACTCCAATACTTAGCCATATTTTTCACTCCCAAATTCAAGTCTCAAAACCCTCATCCAGAACTAAGGATTTCCTTTAAGCTTCAAGCCTCAAGGCTCAAGGCTCAAGCCTCTATCTTCAATCTTCACCAAGAGCTTCTCCAAAGCTAAGGTATGTGGTGTTGAACCATTGGGTCCTTTCACCCATGGTGCCTAAGCTCCCCTTTTACTAATATTGTATGATTTATAGTTGATTTTACATGTGGGTCTTGTACATTAAGAAATTTACTGCACAGTGATTGGAGTTCATGAAAGTATGGTTGTTTTAACATATTTTGAGCTCTAAATCATGGATATAATATTGGATTTGATGAGGCATTTTGATATGAATGTCTTTGGGGTGTTGCAAGGTGTTGATTGATGGTTTTACAACATATTTTCTTGCATGATTTCATCTCTAAATTTCTTGGTCTTTTACCCCCATTACATATACCCCAAGTGTTTGATAAAATTTCCGGCTAGGGTTTCTTGTGGAATTGACGGTCCAAAGCATGAGATATGATATGAATGATGTTATGATGATAAAATGAGCTTATGTATATGATATATTATACATAAAGTGTTACATTAGACCATGCCCAATTCGGGGGGTCTAAGAACCCGGATAATCGAGATGGGGGTTTGTACACATTAACCGTGGGAAAGGTTTGTAATCCTCTACTTAGTGATGGGGCGGCATCATCACTAACCAAGTTAGGGCTTTTTACTCATCAACTGAGTGTAGGGTTAGTACTTCACCACCTAGATGATAGGGCGACATTATCACCAACCGAGTTGGGAGTTTGTACTTATCAACGGGTGAAGGGTTAGTACTTCACCACCTAAGTGATGGGGCGGCATCATCACTGACACCAAGGGGTTTGTACTTGGAAATCTAACTTGGTCTATTCTACACATATGATATCTTATATGAGTAAGGGTTTTCTTAAGCAGGTTTTACTCTAGCATTGATCATGCATGCCATATTGCTATATTATGCCTATTACCTATTGTTATGTATTTTGATTATGATGCCTATTTCCTATTGCATTGCATCCTACCTACTTAGTACATTCCAACGTACTAAGGCATACTCTTGCCTACATGATATCACTATGTTGAAATCGGAGCCCAAGTTGACCATTCTCCTCCACGTGGATAGTTCGGTGCTACTCAAGCTAGTTACTGAGTCCTCTATTTCGAGGACCATGGCCTATGTTTTCCCTTGCTTTGTATTGAGATACTCTACTTTATGTTCGAATAATCTTAGACGCACGACATATATTACAAAGAAGTGAAGATTTTCTAAATGTGTCATAGACTTCTATGTCCTATTTTGACTATGAGGGTGAGACCGGTTACTTTGTCTTGGCCCCCGCTCTTATTTATATATTTAGAGGTATTTGTTGGACAAGTTATGTATCTGTGTTATGAGCTTAACTCTTTGTCTCTTGATGATGATGTTTGTAAGCTATTCCTTTTCCCTTTTGCCTTTATCCTTATCTTATGTCTTTTACATGCTTCCGCGATCAGTGATGTGTAATGATAAGTTAAGAGGCTTGATTGGGGTCCTTTTGGGTTTCCCATTCACCGTGTCACGTCTATGTCCTAGGCTTGGGTCGTGACAGGCATGCTGATATGTTCTCCTATTTTGTTTAGGACTTGAATTTTAATTATTATAAATAGGTTTTTAAGGTTATTTTTTAGCAATTTTCGCCTATCACTCAGAGAACTCAATATGTAGAGAGAGAAAATTATAAGATCATATTGGAGAGTCTTTGAGAACACTTGTTTCAATTTCATCCTTAAGCTTGTGATTCTTATTGAACTTGGATTTTGTGTTTTCTTAATTCTATTATGTAAGTGTACAATTATGTCTTTTCAATTCATAATTCTTGCATCTGAACATAACATGAGTAGCTAAATCCACAACTAGAGTTATGAGAATCATGAAGAACTAACAAAGTAAAACTAGATAATTCATGATTCCTAGAAAGTGTATATGTATGTATTGATTAACTCTCTTCATTTTGCATGTTTATAGTGGTGGCCAACATTAGAACCCGCCTAGTGTCACTGACTGGACCAATATAGTAATAAATATGAAAAGAGATTAATTAACAGGATTCAATTACTGTGTTCTCATCTAATCAACCAACTTGAGCCAAATAGAGGTTATACTGGGACTAATAGGTAAGGGTTAGTAATGCAAACTATGGAGATGGGCCAAGTCGCATAGTGAAATTCACCTCTCGCCTTCGACCAAAGGGCTTGATAAACATAACTTACCATCCTGCATACTATACACTAGTAAAGAATTAGGTTATCCAGTGATACTGAGTTAGGAAATCATGGGGAACACAATACCCTAGTTTCTCTCCACATTTGCTTCTCTCTTGTGATAGTAAGTTTAGTTATATTTCTCATTGATTATTGCAAAATCCCCCTTAGGGGAAATAAGTTAGTTAATCATTCGAATTGCAAATTGGTGAAATTCTCTTGAGTCTATGTATTCCCTGTTAGTTCGACACTAACCTTTGTTAGGTTCTATTTCTTGACAACGACCACTTTATCCTCTAAAAAGGAGGTGTAACTTGGGCGACATTAAGATGTT
Source organism: Solanum virginianum (assembly GCA_000787875.1). Lineage (NCBI taxonomy): Eukaryota > Viridiplantae > Streptophyta > Magnoliopsida > Solanales > Solanaceae > Solanum > Solanum virginianum. The sequence goes on along the minus strand of BAUE01092727.1, from coordinate 7,015 downwards.
GGTGTCGTTGTCGGGGAATATAGCTAGACTTAGTGAATTCATCTGTAATTCGAGTGTTATTTTACTTTTGTTTGTTGTTTTTGTTCTTTTACAGGGTCTAAGTGTAGTGCATACCCAAAACTTAGAGCCAAGGCAATCCATTAACTCTACTTGACCCAGAGATATACAGAACATTGAGAAGAATGGCCTAAGATAACGCCAATAATGTGGCCAATGAAACTCTGAATAGGAATAACAATGAGGATGCTAAGAATGAGAACCCACCTCCTTTGGAGGATATTTCTCCACAACCTCAGGATTTCAACGCCAATGCTTACCATTGTAATCAATAAAAGCTGAATCCAATGACTATGGAGGTGACTGGATCTATTGTGTTGCCACCACTAACAATAGACGCAAAGTTCACAGCCTCGAGTAGGGTACTTCAGATGTTGCAATTATGGGCTATTTGCGGGCTTACCATCAGAGAATGCTCATAGCCACCTACACAATGTGGCGTTCATCTGCAAGAGTGTGATGGGAACACATAATCTGTTTATGGATGGTGTAGGACTTCATGTCTTCCCACTGTCTCTTATGGGAAATGCAGCATTATGGCTATCTGAGCTCCCGCAGAGTTCGATCAGTAGTTGGGTAGACTTGCAAAAGGCCTTTTTGGAGAGGTACTTCCCTAGATCAAAGAAGCTCAAGTAGAAAGACCAGATCAACAACTTCGAGTAACTTTCTGGTGATTCAATCAGTACTACTTACAAATGGTTCACCAGATATCTGAGGAGCGTCCCTGACCGCAAGATAGTTAATGATGCTTTGGGGGAGATCTTCCACCATGCCCTTAATGAGAATAATTAGGCGTATGCTGACACTATCATGGAGGGTATGTTTTTGGATCAACCATTTGTAAGGATCGTAGAGCGAATAGAAAGAGTGGTCAAAACTCATCGCGCATGGATGCAGCGAGATAGAGCATCTACTAAGAGTTCATGTGCTGCCAGTATAGGTCTGAAGCAAGCCATTATCAATGAAGAAATCATGCAACAACTTGCTTAGATTCGCACAGGTATGGAGGTGATAATAAAACAGAACTAAGAGATAGTGAATGTAGTGGTTCATTAACCTCCACATGCACCCATATATGAGGAGCCATACTATGATCAGGACGCATGTTTTGTTGCTGATCAGACGGACAGTTTCCAAACCAACACCCAAGGGTCCAACCAGGACTATTGGCACCAAGGTCAAGGAAACCAAGGTCGGAACTTTAATACAGATGGAGCTTACAGGGACAATCGCGGAGGTTACTATGATAGGAAGAGAGGTCTAGAGAGAGGTGCAAATTGGGTCATAGAGAAGGCTCTAGATATGGTCTTTATATGCCACCACACAATCGCAACACAGATGCAAGTAGTTCCAGAATTGAGGAGATGTATGGTCGCATGTTAAAGAAAGCTGAGACAAATAATGAGACTCTAAAGGGCATGAAAGTAGAAATTTCGAGTATTAATTAGAAAATAGAGTCTCACTCTGTGGCTATCAAACAACAAGAACAACAGTTTGGTCAAGTGTTGACTTAACCTAATCAGCATTGTCACGATCCAAGCCTAAGGTTTAGATGTGACATGGTGAATGGTAAGTCTAGAGACAATCCAAACAAGCCTCTTAGCATATCATGTACACATCCGTGGTTGCGGAAGCAAAAATAAACAACAACAAGAGTCAAATATTAGATAGAGGAAGCGGGACTAAGGAAAGCCTTTCATAATCATAGAAACATAAGGAGAGTCAAGCTGATAAACATATACAAACATAGTATCCAACAACACCTCTACTAGAGAATGGAGCGGGGGCCAAGACACTTCCTGAGCTCACCCTCATAATAATAAGTACATATCATAAAGAATAAGTCTCAACATAGCATGAGTAAAATTAGATATTATCCTTGGCGTTGAGGACTCATCAAAGCTTTCGTCAAAGAATTGAGCTAGACACGTGGAGGAGGAGGATCTATAAGAGCTTTGATTCGTACATGGTAATATCATGTAGGCATAGAATATGCGTTAGAACTTGAAATGTACTAAGTATGCGAGGTGCAATACATCAAATACATAGGCCATAATATTCAAAATGCGTAATCATAATCAATAGTTATATAGCCTCAATATGACAAGTATGATCAATGCTCATGATAAAACATGCTTGTATAACCTTAGACTTGCATATCTTGTTCAACACAATAGAGTGACATGATTAGCTCATCCAAAACCTTGTACTAGAGGATAAGGAGTATTGCATGAGTCGTGACACCTCCTTGTAGGTAACGGATAGTATATGGTATTACGTCATATATGAGGGTAAGACTTACAACATAGTTAATGACCCTTTCACGTAGACATTAGGTAATGTATCATAATAATTTGTACATGAGGGTAAGGTATACAACATGGTTTATGTCCCCTTCATGTAGACATTTGCCTTGTACTAGAGGGTGAGGAGTACAACAAGGTTCATGACCCCTTCTAATAGGCTTCATAATTCACAAGAGCATAAAACTTAGCATAAGAATTCAATAGTTCACGTGTAGATCATAAAGCTTAAGACTTATCATGATTTCAATACATACTTGGGAGCCCATAATTATCTTGAAATACTTGACTTGTAAAATCATAAAATAGCTCTTCAACGACTTGAGAATTCTTGTCATGTAATTTCATCAAACACATGGTGGGTTTATGATACTAGTTCAAAATCATGCAACTCAAGAGTAAAACAAGAAGAGTAAACTCAATTCAAATCAATCCACCAATATTGTAGTGAAACACTCATTTTGGGTAACTTGAAATTCATCTCAAATTTCACAATAGTTCATATTCAAGGTTCACATCATGCATAACTTCATTAGATATAAATCAATTCATGGTATGAGATCAAAATGGGTATTCATGCATATCCAATCAATACTTGATAAAACCCAACATAATTTTACATTCATAATTCATAATAAGAGATACCCATGAGTAATACAACTTGAAATCATGCAATTTTCATAAAAAGAGAAGGTTGGGCTCCATCGGTGAAAGGACCCATGGATGAAGACCCACATACCTTAAACCTTGAATCTTTTTAAATGAACTTGAAGGAGACCTAAAGCGGACCCATGGATGAAGACCCACATATCTTAAACGTTGAATTTCTTGAAATGACCTTGAATAAGACTTGAAGTTTGAGATAGGTTCTTGAGTTCCAAAATTTAGCTTGAAATCCTTGAATTTGAATGAGAGATTTGATAAAGTCTTGGAGAGGTTTTAGAGAGAGTTTTGTGAATTTAGAGTTGAAAATGGCCAAGTATGCAAGTTTTCACGTTTAAATGGGCATTGAGTTATGACCCCAATGCCCTTGAACTAAGTTGGAAAAGCAGGGCATAAAATGCTTTGGTCCGTGCCCCTAGCATGATGCAGACCAAACACGGAGCACCAACTTACACTAGTTCGCGCCCCAGACGGATTTCTAAAATCAAGCATAGATTTTGAGATATATGGAAATTACGATTATGAGGCATTCTGAAGTAAACAAAGGGTGTTTCAATATTCTCCCTTGGAAACATTCGTCCCTAAATGTCAAAGAAACATGCATAAGAGAAATAATTATGAAGCTTTCAACCTGACATAAATTCAACAAGTGCACTTGAACATCATTTTCAAAAAGTCTCAATATGAATGTCAAAAATCACCATAAACTTGTTACCATGAACATGAATGCATGCCAAAAAAATAACGTGAGGGATGAAACTAAAGACTTGAAATTATAGATGGGACTTAATTTATTACCTTCGTCTTCTTGTTGATTCCTCCAAAGGACCTTGACGGATGCTACATCTTTGTTCCTCAATCTTTTCACTTGTCTATCCAATATTACCACCAGGACCTCTCATAGGTAAAGTTGTCTTCCACAATACCCAAAACCTCTAAGGGCACTATAGCATTCGGGCGACCTACACACTTCCTTAACATAGACACATGGAAGACCAGATGAATCATATTCATATCCGTAGGCAACTCCAATTCGTAGCAACCTTACCAACTCTCCTGAAAATCCTATAAGGACCCACAAACCTTGGGTTCAATTTTCCTTTCTTGCCAAACCGAACCACACCCTTCGTGGGAGAGACCTTCAAGTAAACCCAATCATACACATTAAACTTAAGATTTCTTCTTCTTACATCGAAGTAGGACTTTTGCCTACTTTGAGCTGTCTTCAATCTTTTCCTTATCGACCTCACCTTCTCCAAAGCTTCCATAACCAAATCTAAACCTAACAAAGTCATCTCGCGTATATCAAACCACCCAACCAGGGATCTAGAACACCTACCATATAGAGCCTCAAAGGGAGTCATGCTGATACTAGAGTGGTAGCTATTGTTGTATGCAAACTCAATAAATGGAAGATGTTCATCCCAACTACCTTTGAACTCCAAAACGTAAGCTCTAAGCATATCCTCAAGAGTTTAGATAGTCCTTTCGGCTTGGCCATCCATTTGAGGATGAAAAGTTGTGCTAAGCTTGACCTAAGTACCAAGATCCCTTTGGAAGGACCTCCAAAAATAAGAAGTGAATTGAACACCATGATCTAAAATGATAGATAAGGGTACCTAATGCAATCTAATCAACTCATGAATGTACAACTTGTTATAATCTTTGACACCATAATTCATTTTAATCGATAAAAAGTGAGCCGATTTTGTCATTCTATCCACAATAACCCAAATAGAATCAAAGTGTTTCCTAGTCTTAGGAGAAGCAATCACAAAATCCATGTTGATCTCATCCCACTTCCAAGTAGGAATTTCTATGTCTTAGGCTAGGCCCCCGATGTTCAGCTTTCACTTGTTGGAAATTGTGACAACTAGCTACAAACTTGGGAATATCCCTCTTCATACCACCCCACCAATACACCTCTCTCAAATCTCGATACATCTTTGTGGAACAGCTGTGAATAGGATAGGATGAATTATGGGCATCTTTCAAAATCAATTCCCTCAAATCATCGACATTAGGCACACACAACCTACCTTGGTACCTAAGGGCACCATCTCCCCCTTAGGAGAAAACTTCCACTTTTCCATCTTTCACCAAAGCCTTCAACTCTAGCAAGGTGGGGTCAAGGTCTTGTTTTGACTTGACTTTCTCAATCAAAGAAGATTTGGAACCATCAATTACCACTACACCATTATTTTTAACTTCCTTCAACCTAACCCCCAATCTAGCCAACCGGTGAACTTCTCTAGCCACCTCCTTATTATCAACTTCAACATGAGCTAGACTACCCATGGACACTCTACTTAGAGCATAGGTGTCACACCCCAAATCCCATTAAGGTGGACTGGCACCCATTGCCAATAAGGCCCGGGAGAACCAACCTGTATCTATGTGCTTTCTATATCCAATATAAGGGATTCTACCTTCAGTATGCCTTTATGAAAGTAAATAGCACTAACAAGCCAAAAGGAAAAGCATATGACTAGGTTGTTGGGGCCACGCTGTCCAAAGTACAAAATGACTAGGCCGTTGGGGCCACGCTGTCCAAAGTACAAAATATGACCACACTTTAATTTACAAAGTCTACAAAGCCTCTAAATAATGACAAGTATCTGGTAAGGGTCGGGACAGGCCCCACCTCGACTAACTGTACAATACAAAATATAAGCACTAGACATACAAAGCCCCGAAGCAACCTGGAGCTTAGTAACCACAGCTAGATATCCTGTACTCCTACTGGGGAGATCTACTAGCACCTGTACCTGCAGCATGAAATGCAGGTCCCCCATAAAAGACATCGGTAATAGATAATATACTAAATATGTAAGGCAGGAAATACTATATGTGAAATAATAACTCAAATAAAACTATGCACTGATGTTTGATAAGAGACCACCTTTGATTATACTGTGGGATTATGTACTTTACATTCTTTATGTCATTTTACCTTTACTGTAGAATCTGTAAAATCTATGCACAACATACTGTAAAAGACCCAGCTGATTAGGGGTAACTATATCGGGTTCGTCTCTGGCTAGGCTTTTCCCTAGCCCCTCGGGCTACCCCCGTGATAGGATCGTCCCTAGCTAGGTGATTCTTCCATCCCTTTGGGCTACCACTTATCTATAAGCAATATTCTTTAGCTTTCAATTACCTTTAAGATGATCTTTTTGTGGTCACATTATTGGAGCAGTGGAACTGTATATACAACATATGACATGTAGATAACTATATAAGACGATGGAAAGAGTACGTTACACCAATAATGAAATGCGTATGGGATAAAACAACTTATGGACTTTATTTGGCAACAAGAACCCATGTAAGTTGGTATCCACATATGTATGTAGCTATGAAAGTGACTATGTATATATGTAGCTTTGAAAGTGACTATGTATGATAGCATATGAACATATAAAAGAGTGAAGACATGGTTACTAATTGTGTCAGAGTTAGTAAGTGTCTTTATCTACCAATAAGGAATCTATGTTTCATGCCAAGTGATAGGAAATCAAATAGCCTTACATACCTCGCTATTACCTTGGGATAACCTTCCCTTCCTCAAAATGTTTAGCTACAACATAGTAAGTAATAAAACTAGCATTAGAAGCAAATAGACACATCTTAGAAACCCAACTTCACATAGAAACTACACCCGGGCAGTGAGCGTGCAACTACAATCCTGAGCGTATTTTCCCACTGTTTTGCCTTTAATTATATTTTCTAATACACATTAACATCTACACATCATGTATAGCCTAGTTTATCATCATACCAGCCTTATAACAGTCCACAAAACAGGACACATAACACTTCTACGCAGCATACAAACGGACAACATAACGTCACATCTTTTCGCTACTTTTCTACGTCGGTAATTCCAAACCTATCCCAACTTTAACCAAATTATTCTTCACACATTTACATATAATATTAGCCTTCAAACAGTCTCAGCAAAGTACCAGATCAACAATAAAAATGTGGAG
>BAUE01092753.1:0-12840 GCA_000787875.1 Solanum virginianum | reverse complement strand
ATAGGAGGGTTTAGGAAGTTCATAGTAATTACGGGATAAGATGTGAAGTACTTGGCATAGATATAGCTTTCTTCTTTAATGGATACAGGAGATACAAGTATTAAAAATGAAAGGGTTGAAGAGGTAGATATACCTCAGGAACTTGCTTTGTTAAACAAATGGACAATTCCTAAAATAGATGTCAGGACTATTTATAATTATGGTTGGTTTGATAAACTGTCTGTTAAACAAGTTATAAAAACGACTAAAAAATCTTTAACTTTAAATTCTTCTGAACAAGTTATCAGGCTTTTGAAAAAATGTGATATTGAACATTATAAACATCATTACCATTTTATGCATGTTGGTATAATTCAAATTGCTTTCAAACCTCTAACTCTTAAAGGGTTGCCTGAAACTTTTCTAGCTGCTTTGCATGATGGTAGAAATCATAATTTTTGACTATCATTAATGGGTACTATTGAATCCACCTTGGCATATGGACCAGTTTATTTTAATACATAACCTAATTTGCAGTTGTCTTTATCTGATGTTAATATTCTTGATGCCTTAACATTAAATGTTAAAACTCATGGTTATGACTATGAACTTGGATCTGAACTTATATGTCTGTCTTATAGAATTTATTATAAATTGTTAACTTCTTTGAATCCTAAGTGTAAATTGGTAGATAACTCTTCCAATCAAACTATTTTGATTGAAACCAATTTTGCTAAATCTAAAGTTACCACTAGAAGAACTGTTAGATGGGATGAGATTAATTTTTCTACTACTTGGACGTTAAACGCCGCTACTTCTTCTAGTCAAATAGCTGATAATTTGACAAGAAATGAATTTTCTCATATTATTCAGAATCCGGATGGAAAGATTTTCCTTCAATTTGATGATAGATCGCTTGTTGATAGTAGACATTCTTTTGCTCATAATAGATTAATGCCTGCTGTATATCATATTTCTCCGGTTGAGCCATCATATGGCCCTGCCAGAAGTCAACCCGCGTCTTTGCATACTCTTGATACGAAGTCAGTTGATAAATTGCGTAATACTGCTAAATATGTTTCTAATCTTAGAGTTAATCCGAAAGATAATATTGTTCGGGATGCTGATAATATTTCTAATAAAGATATTCCGACTGCTTCAGAAATGGAATTTGACCCAGACCCTAATAAAACTTAAATGATTCCAGTTCAAATTGATTTTATTCCAGGGTCTCTGGCAAGAAAACAAATTCAAAAAGAATTTTTTAGTGATAAGTGAAACCAATTTAGAACTTTATTTTTTGAGACTTATAGTCAAGATGAATTGCATAATATTTCGCAGAAATTTTATGAAGTTTGTGCCTTGCATAATTAGATTATTTGCTTTGTGCCATAGTTTATAATCACTTACATGCCATTATACATTAATGTGTTAGAAAGAACCTATCGTGCAGCTGATGGTCAAACTATTACTCAAGTTTATCCCCCTCAATCACAGTTTGTTTTGCCTAATAATACGTCAGTTACTTTCTCTGCTTTTCAAAAGTTAATTGATAATAATATCACTCATATAACCATTGACGAAATTAATAAATTGATTTCTCAAAACAATTATCAAAGAAGATCCGTATAATGATCCTCGAGACTGGGATGATCTTTCCGTTATTTTTGCCTTTCCACGATTGACGCGCCCTCCAAGACCTCCTAGGGTCCATGGTGGAAAATCTTCCATTCTACACATATAACATTTGTTAGATTTGATTTAATCAATCAACCAATTATTATCTTCATCAAATAAATCTGTAGGCCAATCCATATTATTTTCATATATGGTTATTATAAGACAACGGATAATATCTTCCTTTAAATCTGCGCAAAGAGGTTATAATGCCTATAGGATTGCGTAGACTGTTTGATCATCCAGGAAATTCATAAAGGCATTCATTGGATATATTCCCTAGATAAAAAAATCAGGGAGAGAATTATCAATTCCCTTTTTATATTGTATTTCAAAATCAAAAGGGGATAATTGAGCTTGCCACCTTGCAAACATTAATTTTGAAGCATCATGTTTAAAATCTTTATCAAACATATACTTAACAGATTGTGCGTCAGTTTTTATTAAAAACTTTTGATTATATAAATCATCTTGAAATTTTAAAACACATTTAACTATAGTCAACATTTCATGGGCCACGGTAGCATACTTTTTCTGGGCTTCAGTCCATTTACCTGAATGAAATCGTATTAAATATTCACATTTATCATGAGGATTAATCTGTTTTAAAATACCACCAAAATCAATATTAGAAGCATCGGTTTCAACAATCTTTTGCCAATTAGGATTAGCCAAAGTTAGACACGGAAGGGCTTTAACTCTTTGTTTAACCTGTTGAATAAAGGTGGTGTGTTTATCAGTCCAAACACCTTTATAGTCCTTTTTTAGCCTATCATATAATGGGGCTAAGTCACGCGACAAGTTTTTATAAAAAGGAGAAATATAATTTAAGCTACCTAAAAATCTTTGAAGCTGAGTCATGTCAGTTATGGCATCAGAAAATTTTGAAGCAAAATCAATAGCTCGTTGAATAGGAGTAATCTTACCTTGACAAATATTATGGCCTAAAAATCGTACCTTGGTTTGAAATAAATTCATTTTGGGTTTTGATATCATCAAGCCATTTTGTATCACAATTTAAAGTTTTATTCATGTAACGGATGACGCCATATCCTTCATTTTTATGTCCATAATCCTGTTCAGATACCCAAGTTTAACGTAATTATACATTTATATAATAGTTTTTAAAGGGACCCTAAAGTTTTATTCATATGAAGGATGACGCTATATCCTTTAATTTTATATCCATAATCCTGTTCCGATATCCAATTTTAACATAACTAGTTTTAGTATACGTGTTTTGTACCTATGAGTTGTGCCAGTTTAAAAATTATATGTAAATAGTATTTATTATTAAAATAAATATAATATTCATATAAACAGAAGCACATAAATACTATTAATTTAATGTAATAGTTTAATCAATTGAATTACTTACAATATAAAAGGATATGTTAATAGTTTATGAATGCATAAAGTAATAACTTGGAGTTGAATAGTTAGGAGTTAAATAATTAATTGATTAAAATTTAATTAAAAAAAACTCTTAAATATAAAAGGAGTAGTTTAATGTTTCCAACGTAATTTTAATTATTCTTTTTGTTTTTTAAATTTGTTATATTACATACTTTTATTAACAAAATAATAATCAAAATTTTAGTTAATTTCAAAGTTCTAAATATTAGAAAAACAATAATATTTTTTCTTTTTCCTTCATAGCTTAGACCGTTATTTATATAAAATGGTCCTAAATCAAGAGTGAATTCTAAATCTAAAGAAATTCTAATTCCAAAGTGAATCACTGAATCTTGAAACTACATAAATAAAAGATTAAATAATAAATTAAGAAAAATAGTGAAAAAGATGATTTTGTCTAAAGAAGAGTATTTTAATGAAGGACAGAAAGTTCAAATAACATTTCTAAGGTCTTTCATGCTGAATGGATTATTTTATTGTTTCATAAAGCATTATTTTAAGAACATTTAAATGCCAAAAGGTAATTAATACAATCTGTAAGCCTAAGTAGTCAAATCCTCTGAAATACATAAAATGCATTCGTGACATGTGCTTTATGAAAAAAAAAAAAAGTAAATAGCATAAAAATGTTGTTTGAACTTTTTGTCCTTTATTAAAAGAATATGTTATGGACAAAATCGTCTTTTTACAATTTTTTTATATAATTATCATTTAATTTTATTCTAATATTTAAAAATTTAAAATTCATTAAAGTCCTATCTAAAAGAAACTATAATATTTAATACTTCTAAATCGAGTAGAATTTTACCTTATATAAAGAAAAAAATTTCTACAATTCTATTTAGTTAATATTTTAATCAAACTTTACAAAAACATAGGTTTCCTTCTACAAATACAGACATACAGCTTCTTCCTTCTACTTCTATGGTTTCTTCTTATTTTGATATTCAAGTCATCTTTTTGCATTCATTATTATTATTTTTTCTATCTTCTTTATTTCTCATAGTTATTAAATTTTAATATTATATATGAATTATACATGATCAATAAATGACAATGAATTTTTTTTTTATAATTTCTTATCTAAATAATTAACTAAAAGTTTGACTATCAAATAATTTCTTAATAAAAGTATGTAATATAACAAATTTTTTTTTAAAAAATCAGTTAAATTATGTTGGAAATATTAAACTACTCCTGGTATATTTAGAAATCTTTTGTTACATTAAATTTTGATCATCAGATATCAAAAATTAAAAATACTTATTAAAAAGAAAATAAAAAAGCAAGGATCCAAATGAATGGTACTTTACCATAAATAATTCAATTGAACTACATATATGATAAAAGTTGTAGTTGAACTGAATTGCAAAACTTAGTTTATGATAAAACATGAAATATATGAGATCGTTACCGTATTATTGTTGGCAAAGGTGCAAGCCGATATTCGAACAAATCCCTAACCGCTTACCTACAAGCACCTCTAAAGTCAGCAAATAACAATAATTAAGTTAACAAATAATATAACGTCATAAAATTTAGTGAAACATATCGTAAAATCATATGTATTTATCAAAGTAATATAGAGGTCCATGTGCTGCAAACAAAATAAATACACAAAATTTATAACCCCATTAATTCATAGTAAATATTCTATCAAGTATCAATGAATAAAGAAAGAAAAGAGACAACTTTATAATTCGAAGAGAAAGATATAAAGAGACATACGAATTTATTTCAAATTGGATGTATGGCAGGACTTTTACATTTATTAAGAAATTGATTTTTAGTTGAATTATAATCCTTTTTATAGAAGTTTTAACCCCCCCAAAAAAAATATACATATTAGGACTAACCTAAACCTAAAACTCTCCTAATTCAAATTATAGAGGTTATTAATATCCTAAACCGATATGTAACTTATTAGGCTATTAATATCCTAATACGGTAATATGTTACACGTAGATTTAACAAATTAAGGTTATTAATTAATAGCCTAATATGTTAGATCTAGGATTGTAATATATTTAAAATTAATTAAAGTATAATAATTGAAAAAAAGGTAGAAAAGATCATTTTGTCTGAAACAATATTTTTAAATATTTTTCCCTTTTTATTTTTTTAAAAATTATTATTTGATTTTTTTTCCTATTTTCTAAATCAAGTCTATTTTTTAGCGAAAAGATTCTTTATGTAGTAATTTAATCATAATAAGAAAATCTTCTCCATTTGACTTTTATTATGTCAATTATATGTAATATTTAATATGATAAAATAATAATAAAATAATTTTTAAAAAAAGTGAAAAGACAATTTTGTCTAAAGAGAGGTCTTTTAATGAAGGGCGAAAAGTTCAATCAATTTTATTAAGGACCTTCATACTTTTAATATAGTATACATAGATTATACATTTATACAATAATTTTAAACGGACCCTAAAATTTTATTCATATAACGGATGACGCTATATCCTTCAATTTTATATCCATAATCCTGTTTTGATACCCAGTTTGTTAAGAAATAATTTCCACCTTATTTAATGCAAGTGCTTCTTTCGTAAATGGTAGGGAAAAAAACAGCCTAAAATTTACTAATTTTGCCAGCAAGAATATTTTACAAAATATAAGGTAAATTTTAATTTCTTTTCTTCTGACCCAAGTAACAATTAAGAATGTCTCAAGAACTCTTTATTTTTACAGAATCCACGATTATCCATATATAGATATATTTAGCATAGATTTTTTTCCTTTATTTCCCAACAAGTAAAATCAACCTAAAATTACAATTTTTCCTTATTTCATGATCGTGTTTACACAATTATTAATATATTTTCTAAATATATATTAAGCCGAGATTATAAAATTTGGATTACGGAGTAAAACTAAAATTCGGCAAAAAATTAATTAACTGAAATAAATAAGGAGTTTTGTTTCAGCAGTATCCGATGGGATTTGGTTACATGTATATATCCAATAGAATGATAATTATTAAACTACTAGAGAACTTTCCTAGAAAGAAATAATTAACCAAAAAAAAAACTATTTATGCTAAAATTAAAATAGAGCACTATATTTATGTAAGGAAAATAAAAGGTACAAACCTTTTCTTTTGTGAAAAGTCAAAAGGTAAAACTCAAACGGCAAAATCACTGGTTGAACCTATAAATATGCAATCTCTCTAGTTCTAAATCCTCTAGAATTGCCAAGAATTCGAGAAAACCTCGTCTACAATAAACATAGACATATAGAAAAAAGAAACAAGAAAAAACAAAACAAAATGGTGAGCATGGTGAAAGATGCAAGAAAGTGCTCGCATTGTGGACACAATGGACATAATTCAAGAACATGTAATTCCAAAGGAGTCGGTGGAATTAAATTATTTGGAGTTCGAATCGATAATAATAATAATAACTATGATACAAAAATGAAGATAGAAAGTTATGAATCCATTCGGAGGAGCAAAAGTCTGGGAAATCTAGAACATGCTGCAAATTATGATCACAACGGCAGCACCGAGGCGGGATATCTTTCCGATGGACTAATTCATTCACCCAGACATAGGAAAAAGGGTTAGTTAACCAGTTTGTTTATGTTATGTGTTCGTTTTATTATTGTTTTCATTCCTAAAAATATATTAATGAAAGTATTTAATCTCTTATTTTAATAATTTTAACTTAATAATATTGTTTGGATTAGATACAAAAAATTTTGTTTATCAGCGTTAATCTTCTTGTTGACTATTGAATCAATTTTAGATTACTATTTATGGCTGTATTTTGTCAGTTTTTTCCACAGATGTTATTGTTTTGTTTTTATGGTAATTCTTGACTATTGAATCGATTTTATACTCTAAATAGTAGATTAGATTTTGATTTACTTATTTTATTGTTGGGTTTTCATGGCGTTTAGTATTTACTTATTTTATTGTTGGTTTTTCGTGGCGTTTAGTGAAATAATTTTAACTTGAAATTGTATTTAAATTTTTTAATCAATTGATATTCAGAACAATACGTATACGTGTACTCTGTTTTACTTTAATCTTTTTTATTTGGTTGATTTAGGAACATCTTGGAGTGAAGAAGAACATAAATATTTTTTAATGGGCTTAGAAAAACTTGGAAAAGGCGATTGGAGAGGAATATCCAAACATTATGTATCTTCCAGAACTCCAACACAAGTAGCTAGTCATGCTCAAAAATATTTCATTAGAATGGCCTCCATTGATAAGAAGAAACGTCGACCTAGTGTTTTTGATGTGCATTTGAAAGAACCGGTAATAATTTTTTATTCTTTTTTGTCATAATTTTTGATTTAATAAAAGACCTTAAAACATCTTATATTCTCTATAATGTTAAGACTTAATTTAAGTTAATAAGAAACTTGTCATGTATTCACAATATATTACCTTGGATCATATAGTAAGAAACTCTGCTTACTAGTGTAAAAATTTAGTTAGTTTTTTAAAAATTCTAAAATAGTCGTTTGAAAAATATTTTTCATTCATTCTTTTGTATAAAAAGATTCGTAGTCATTTTGTATTTTTTTTCCTTACAAATATCAATATTTACTAAAGAAAAATAAAAGTATAATATTTCCTCTAGTTCATATACCTCAATTGTTGGGATATTTACGCTCAGAAAAATATTCGAAGGGAAATAATTAAAGATTATTTTTACAACTACCATTTTATTATTATCAAACTAAGGGAAATAATTAAAGATTATTTTTACTACTACCTTTTTATTATTGTCAAACTAGTCTTCTGAAAATACAAAATAGTTAAGAACCTTATAACTAGAAAAAAAATTTCAATAATTCTCTTGAACTTTAAAAATATCACTTTATCTTAAACTCAAAAAAAAAAATTGCAATAGTTGACTTAATATGACTTAGATGGATTATTCACTATGAAAATTTATCGGCTTGGGGCCTTTGATTGCCCCTGCTTTGGGTTATATTTTGATACAATTTTGTGAATTTGCAGAATTCACCTATTCTTCCCAAATCTTCACCTTCTATCTCAAACAAGGTTCCTCAAGTCTCTAAGGAGGTAAGTTTATTATCTTGATACCATAATTTTAAATAACATATATTGCATACGATTAGCTTATTAATTTGAAATAATAATGATTATTATACAGACTAGTTCTCCGTTGGAGCAATTATTCGACACTTGCCAAATCAAAAGACAAGTACCTATATTTATAGGACTAATTGATTATTAATTGTAGAATTTAAATTATGTATATTCTAGTTGAATAAATTCCATACAACCCTATCTGCAGGGTATCAAAGGCGTTGCTGGTGCAACCTGTGTAAGGCCCCCACTTTCACCGTCTAGGCCTTTTGGAGTCCCTAGCTTACACCATATGCCTTACATGGTAACAATCCATTTTCTAGATATCAATTCATCAAAAACATTTCTTTGGTATAGTTTTATGTCTAAATACACAATTTGTAATCATACATTGCTTGAAAATTTTATAAAATTAAGATTTGACACGAAATTTAAGAAAATAAAGAAGACTTTTTAATATTATGGTCGTAAATTAAAGTTATATCAAATATACTAAAATGTCTTTTAATTTTATAGCCTTAAATATGTCAATTGAAATTAAAGTTTTTGCTCCCAAAAAAAGAAAAGGATCATTTTTTTTAAACAGACTAAAAAGAAAAGGAGGTCGTGTATTTTTAAACTGGGGAAGAATAATCCTAGATCTAGTTTCATTTACAAGTCAAATTGTGACAATAAATCGATAATCTTTTCTGTATATATAGGCTGGAGTTGGTCGAAATATCCAAGGTGTTACAACAGGCAAAGTAGGAGCAACAATCTCATGGATTCCTGTAGTTTTTCAGAATCAAAGCCATGGCCATGTTGGAAATTATTCACAATATCCTGCTTTTGTGGCACGGCCAACTATTAGTCTATCTTCACGGCCATCTTCTCAGGTTCAATCACAAGCAGACCATTCTACTACAATGACAAATAAAGATGGTCTTAAGTGTTTACATTAATAGTTTGGTTTTGAAATCATTTTTTGATAGTTGAAAAATATATCTTATTCTTTATCATAAATAGTTTGGCAATTTTGGGTTGTTATTCTGCCAAGCTAGCTACTTTTTGTTGAGATAATAATGAGAACGGGAATTTTTTTTGAAGTCATATATCAGACTTTTTTGATGTTCCACTACCTTAGCTTAAAATATTCGTATCATATGGCAAACATCCTTATTCGTACTAGTCTTGTTGTATAGGTTTTGCGCGTGATTAAAGTGAATAAAATCACATTTAATTATGAACTTATAAAAAAATTATGTGTTGTCACGCCCCGGGAGGCTACCCTAGGCGTGGCTGACACTCGGAGACTATTGCTAGCTCCCAAGCGGACCACTCAGTCTCTTTGCCATCGTTCAGTCAATTTGTCAGCGAAAAATTATTTTTCATGGCACATAAAAAGTATACCTTGTAGGTACTCATTTTCCCATTCAATTTTCCCTCTGCATCGTTCAGTCAATTTGTCAGCGAAATAGAAATAATACAATGAATATAAATGTTATCCTATCAGTGGGCTCATACTATCAACATCAGTCTATCATAGAATAGGGAAATCAACAGTCTCAATATAAATAAAGAAAGAGGGAAAAGAATCCTCGACATCAACATTAACATTCATGTCTATGAAGCCTATAAAACTAATATCTGAGATGGCACCATGTTAGGCCATGGGTACCACAATCAAAGGAAATATTGACATACTCTATAACAAACATCTAAGAAGCCACCATGACAGGCCATAGTTGTCACAATAAAAAGAAATACTGATATAGAAATAATGAATAATCATCCTCCAAATGCTGGGAAGGACTCACCACGGTCTGAAATCAAAGCTTTGAACCTCAACGATTGGGCTGCTGAAGTCCTCTGTCTACAGTTTCTGCATCATAAAACGATGCAGCACTGAAGGGGCGTTAGTATGTGGAATGTTATGTATGTAAAATGGGCTAAAGGAAAAGGAAACATCATAAAACGATGCAGTGCCGAAGGGACGTTAGTACGTGAAATGTACTGTATGTAAAACGGGCTAAAGGAAAAGGAAACATTATAACAGTCTCTCATCAATCACTCAGCCTCACCTCAGAGTAAGGGACAAGAGTCTATCACTTCACTATCCATCAAATATCAAACCATCATACCACATCAAAGTTTTATCCTCATGAAACTTATCTGGGAGTTTCTTAGATCTATACCCATCACCTATGAGCCGGTGATAGTACAACAAAGCGATGTCGTTGCGGCATCTGCCCAGTACCTTGCCGGGGTAAAAGGGCGTACATTAGGGGTTTATAATAATAGTAAGTCCTAGTCCATTCTCACGGTCCAATCCTCTACTACGCTGGCCACGTAGGTAATGAGTATGAGTGAGACTCACTCTTACACATTTTTGGTGCTCAATACTCCTTCCAAGACTCGACATGCTCATAAGTCTATCAATTCATCAAGGATTCCCATCACTCAACCACTACAGGCAAGACTATCTTTTCAAATTTCAAGGGATATACTCATGTGACTCTATCAGTATAATTCTAGCTATCACAGTCATCAACACTCATCACCTCAGGACTAAGACTCAACCAAACATCACATTCAGACAATCCAGGCTCTAGACATCCCCCTAAGTTCATTATTCAAGTGTTTACAAAGAGAATTTGCAGGGATTAAATCATAATCATATAGCAATAAAGATATACACTAAACTTTGTACGTGATGATCATCAATTTAGGAGGTAAAATATAGTTTAAAACATAAAATCAAGAACTCAAGATAATATCAAAGAATTTCATGCTACTAATCAAGAAACTTTCAAGAATCACAATTTAAGACTTTTTAAGGATCAATTATACATCCTAACTCTATCTTGGGCACATAGAAGAGTAATTACATGTTTTAGGGTAGCCTTTACATACCTGGGAATAAAGATTTCTTCAAGGAATCAAATCTTCTCCGGGAACACTCACTTGTCTCTCCTCTTCTTCTCTCTGACTCAGCGTAAAAATAATAGACTTAGGATGATTTTGCATTTTAAAACCCTTTTGTACGAAAATACATCTTAAAATCGACCTGGGGATTTAAAAATACATTAAGAAGGATGAAATTGCCCTCCCCGATTAAAAGAAAAAAAAAAGGCTTCTCCATGCACTAGTGCGTGATGCACACTAGTGTATTTATACACTTTTTCGTGAATTTCAATTCTTGTCAAAGTTTTTGAAACATAGACAAGTGTATTCTGCATCGCAGAAGGAGCGCGGAAACCCCATTGTTTTAAGCATTCTTTGAAAAAAATAATTTGCATTTTTCTACGATAAAGCTGAGTCGAACCATTTCCCGACTCAGTTTTTCCCACTGATTGCAAATTCGGTCTCTGATTTTCCATCAGACTTTGGGAAGATATGTTGTGCGCACGATAAAGTTTAGGGGTGTTTTAGTAATTTCACGGGGTGTTACATCATCTCCCCCTTGGAATCATTCATCCTCGAATAATGAGTAAAGGTCGAACGGGGACTCGAATAACCTCAGAATTCATCTAATTTCTCACTCGGGAACAGTTGAACTCTCCCTATCCATCATCTATCTATATCTGCCTTAAACTCGAAAATGGAATATAATAAGACGTCAACTTAATGGAAAGGAATACTTGAAATTGATAAGAATAAGAATATTTACCTTCAATATTATCATCACTTGGCATGAATAGATGTGGGTATTTGAGTTTCATCGCTTTCTCAACTTCCCACGTAGCTTCCTCAACAATTGATTCCTCCATAGGACTTTAACGGAGGCTATCTCTTTGTTCCTCAACTTACGAACCTGTCGGTCAAGAATCTAGACTGGAATTTCCTCATATGCTAAGTTGTCCTTCACACCCGTACTCTCCATTGGAATCGCTAAGGCTGGATCCCCCAAACACTTCTTTAACATAGATACGTGGAACACCGGGTGAACTCTATCTAGATTGGAAGATAAGTCTAACTCGTAGGCAACCTTCCCAATCCTTCTTACAATCTGGTACAGCCCAATATAACGGGGACTTAGCTTCCCCTTATTGCCAAATCTCATGATCCCCTTCATGGGTGACACCTTCAAGTACACCCAATCATCTACCTTAAACTCCAAATCTCTCCTTCTCACATCAGTATATGATTTTTGGCGACTCTGCGCCATCTTCAACCTTTCTCGGATGACTTTCACCTTCTCCATAGGCTGGTGTACGAGGTTAGGCCCAATCAACTCAACCTACCCACCTCGAACCAGCCAATCGGGGATCTATATCTACTCCCATATAATGCCTCATACGGGGCCATCTAGATACTGGCATGGTAGCTGTTATTATACGCGAACTCGATCAATGATAAATGATAGCCATTATTATACGCGAACTCGATCAATGATAAATGATCATCCCAATTTCCTTTGAAGTCAATAATACATGCCCACAACATATCCTCCAAAGTATGAATAGTGCGCTCTGTCTGCCCATCTGTTTGAGGGTGAAAAGCGGTACTCAAATTCACCTTCGTACCCAATCCCTTCTGGAAAGATCTCTAAAATTGAGAGGTGAATTGAGCTCCTCTATCCGATATTATGGACAAGGGTACCCCATGTAACCTCACAATCTCACAGATATACAGTCGGGCATACTCCTCAGCAGTGTAAGTTGTCTTGACTGCTAAGAAGTGGGTTGATTTAGTCATCCTGTCTACAATCAC
>BAUE01092778.1:0-12831 GCA_000787875.1 Solanum virginianum | reverse complement strand
GAATCAAGGTAAGGTTTGAAGACCCTATTCATTAGGTCAATGAAGATGGCCAGTGCATTAGTCAACCTAAACGACATCACAATAAACTCATAATGCCAATATCTAGTCTGAAAGGCCATCTTGGGAATATCACACTCCCTCACCCTCACTTGATGGTACCCGGACCAAAGATCAATCTTAGAGAAGAAGTTAGCCCCTTCCAGTTGGTCAAACAAGTCATCAATCCTTGGAAGAGGATACCTATTCCTTATAGTGACCCTATTGACTTGCCGATAGTCAATGCACATCCTAAGTTACCCATCCTTCTTTTTCACAAACAACACAGGAGCACTCCAAGGTAATTGACTAGGTCTAATAAATCCCTTTTCCAACAAATCTTTCAATTGTTCCTTTAACTCCTTCAACTCCTCCAAGGCCATACAGTAAGGGGGTATGGAGATAGGTTGAGTGTCAAGAAGGAGATCTATGCCAAAATCTATCTCCTTTTCTAGAGGAACACTGGGAATGTCATTTGGGAAGACATCAAGAAAATCATTTACAATGGGGACCAACTCAATGAAAGGGACTTTGGACTCCACATCTTTAACCCTCACAAGATGATACAAACACTCCTTAGAAATCAACTTATGGGCTTTAATGCATAAAATGAATCTATCCTTGACCACTACATCTTGACTTTCCAACTCAAGGATGGGTTCATTAGGAAATTGAAACTTGACCCTATGGGTTCTACAATCAATAGAAGCATAGTAGGCATGCAACCAATCCATCCCAAGAATGACATCGAAATCTACCATGTCTAATTCAACAAGATTACAAGGTAACAACTTATCCAAAATGCAAATAGGACAACTCCTATAAACTTTCCTAGCAACAATAGAGGCACCAATAGGAGTAGACACTTCATATGACTCATGCAACAACTCAGGGATAATATGGAACATTAGTTAGCAACAAGAGGGGTAACAAAGGAAAGAGTGGCACCCGAGTCAATTAAAGCATACACATCAAAGTCAAACATTTTCAACATATCGGTAATAACATTGGGGACCTCACTAACCCCTTGCCTTCCATGTAGAGCATAAAATCAATTGTGCCTTGGGGCACCACCTTGAGGACTACCTCTCCCCAATGGAACCACATTAGCACCCCGGACCTTGCCATGGTTTCTTGGACAATCTACCTTCTTATGACCAAACTCCCCATATTTATAGCATGCATTAGAACCCTTCAAACATGGGCCTCCATGGCTCCTTCCATACTTAGGGCACACATCAATAGAAGCCACCCCACCAATACCTTGAGGTCTAGGGAAGTCATTGGCAAACCCCCTAATAGTAGGATGAGGAGGCCCTTGGCCTTGATGAAATTTAGCACCCTTTAGGAATTTACCCTCAAATCAGGCCCTCTTGGCCTCATGCCCTCTTCTCTTCCTCATCTTTTCCTCCTCCATTTGCTCGGCATATGTCATCAACTGAGACAAGTACATTTACTAATTAGCATGACAGACCAGCATTCCTTACTTACCAAGTCAGAGACCCCCATCACGAACTTATTCATCCTAATTCTAGGATCAGCAACAAAATGAGGAGCATACTTTGAAAGTTGATTAAACTTGAGGGCATACTCCCTTATGCTCATAGCACCTTATTTTAAGTTCATAAACTCTACCAACATAGCTTCCTAAGCTCAAGAGGGAAAAACTGGTTAAGGAAAGCCAATTTGAACTCCTCCCAGAGCACCATAATACCAACCCCCTTCTCACCCTTCCATTGATCATACCATATTTTACTTACGTACCAACTTCGCCTTTTCATTCGGCCCAACACCCATGATATTCAAGATTGTGTATACCTCATCAATGAATTCTTGTGGATCTTTATCCACCTTTGACCCATAGAAAACTGGAGGATTCATCCTCATAAAGTCTATTACCCTAGCTCCCGAGGTAGTAGCATGAGGGGCTTGTGCCTCTTGATTGACTTGGTTGGCTACCAGTTGGGCAAGCATAGTAAGAGCATCCCGGAGCTCACCATTGGTAGGTTACTCCTCGGGAGTTTGAGCCCTTCGTTCTCAAGTGTTTGGCATGATCTAGCATTATAAAGAACAATTGTTAGGGGAAAACCTTACTACAACTCTATAGCATGACATAGAACATGAAAAAGGGAAACATTTCCTAAAACGCCTCACAGCCTTCTACTCATAGTCATGGCACATTTCACAAACATAAATAGGCCTCTAATCAACACGGTGGGTTGGAATCCGGGGATCTATCAACCAAGTGCTTTGATACCAAGCTTCTCATGACCCAACCCAAGGGCATAAACGTGACACAGCACAAGGGGAACCCGAAGAGACCCCAAGCAAGCCTCTTAGACCATCATCACACATTCTTGGTCGCGGAAATAATAAATCAAGCATCAAGATATAAAAGAATGGGGGAAACTGGGGCTAAGGGAAAAGGCTTGCACAATATCATAGTCAAGAGACAAGAGTCAACTCATACCATAGATACAAATATGTCCAATAACCACCTCTACTACATAGATAATAGCGAGGGCCAAGACAAAGCAACCAGGCTCACCCTCATAGCCAAATAGAACATAAAGCAGAGTGTGTCAATACATAGCAAGAGAGAGAGTATACTAAGGTCTCCGAAGTGGAGGATTCACCTACTAGCTTGAGTAGCACCGAACTAGCCACATGGAGGAGGATGATCAACTTGGCCTCCAATTCCTACATGGTGATATCATGTAGGCAAGAGTATGCGTTAGTGTGTTTGAACGTACTAAGTATGTAGGATGAAATGCAACAATAGGTAGGCATCATAATCAAAATGCACAGTATTAACCAATAGGCATAATATAACTATATGGCATGTCTGATCAATGCTTAAGTAAAACATGTTTAAGTAACCCATGCTCATATAGGATATCATATGTGTATAAGAGATAAAAGCTAGTTATTCAAGGTATAAACCCGTTGGTGGTAAGACCCAAATTGTTAAGTTTTAATTTCCTAGGAACGCTTAGGTATCATGGGTTAAAGGAAGTCATGAAAGAAACTCACATACCTTGGCTTAGAGATGAACTTGGTGAAGATTGGAGATGAAGACTTGAAGCTTGAAAAAGAACCTTTGAAGGAATACCTTAGCTTGGGATGAGGGTTTGGAACTTGAGTTTGGGGAGTGAAAATCTAATTAAGTGTTTGAGTGAGTTTTGGAAAATGTTTAGGATGATATGGGAGTGAAATTTGGCTAAGTATAGGTAAAAACACATTTGGGAACACTTAGGCCCAACACTTAGAAAATTTTGAACAAACTAAAAAAAAGGAGTCATAAAAATACATTAGTACGCATCGCGGAAGCGGCGCACACTGCTCTGTGGAAATTGTACTTTCAAAAATCATAATTGCTAATCTTTCGCTCTTAAATCGGGGTTAGACTCTTTTTTACCTAATTTTGACCCCCTGATCACGAATATGAAGTCGGGTTTTTGAAATAACAAATGGATTTTGAGATATATGAAATTTAAAATTCTAGCATTTCGAGGCACGTTTTTGGACACTTTTCGAGGTCATTTTAGTCTCATTCTCAGTCAATTCCATCAACATTATCATCGATGCTAACTCAATTAAAGACTCTGACCATAACAACCAAGGATATTTATGTCATCAAGGCTTTAGACATCAACCTCTAGGTTCATTTTTGAAGTCTTTAATAAGGAGATCATGTAGGGTTTGTAAAATCATACAAATAATTCACTTAAACAGCTAATTCAAGTTATGATGATCATCAATTTAAGAAAACATATGCAATATAAAAATCATTCTCGGTAGAACATTCAAGAATTTTACAGACAAAATTCATCACCTTTAACTAGAAACCTACTACACTCAATAGGGC
The DNA here is from genome assembly GCA_000787875.1 of Solanum virginianum. Taxonomy (NCBI): domain Eukaryota; kingdom Viridiplantae; phylum Streptophyta; class Magnoliopsida; order Solanales; family Solanaceae; genus Solanum; species Solanum virginianum. The sequence goes on along the minus strand of BAUE01092778.1, from coordinate 8,927 downwards.
ACATGGAAGAACAATCCCATGTTTTGGGTAGCCTTTACATACCTGAAATGAAGATTATCTTAATCTTCTTCAAGAACTTGATCCACACTTTGCAATCCCCCAAGCTTTCTTTTCTTCTCTCTCAAGATTTCTTCACATAGGAATTAGGAAAAAATGGGTTTTGAAACCCTTAATATGAATAAAATAATCCTTAAACATATTTTTGGCACTTAGGATAGGGTGGGCAATGACCAGAAGGCTCTCCTCATAATTAAAAGGAAATTTTCATAAATTTTACACTAGTTCGAGACGTGCCACCAGTGTATTTTTCCCAAAAATTTCTCTAAATAAATTTGAATCTTCCCATCAAAATTTTTTTAAAAAATATATAAGTATCAGTCCGCAATCCGTCTGCATCACGCCAGGGGCGCGGACTGACACTATTTTTGAATTAATTACCAAAACTTATTTTTTGACCCGGTTGCTCTAAAATTGGGTCGAGGCCATTTTCCCACTCAGTTTTTTGCGTTGATTGCAAATCTAGTCTCAGATTTCCCAACGGATCTTGGGAATACATGTTGTGTGCATTATTATGTTCTAGGGATATTTTGGTAATTTCACAAGATATTACTTATCTCCCCCTTGGGATCTTTCATCCTCAAATGATGAGTAAATGTAGGGTTATGGAACGAGTAGGTGCGGGTATTTGCTATTCATGGCTTCCTCAGCTTCCCATGTAGCTTCCTCAACGAATTGATTCGTCCATAGAACTTTGACGGAGGCTATCTGTTTATTCTTCAACTTATGAACTTGTTGATCAAGGATTTGGATTGGAATTGCTTTGTAGAATAGGCTTCAGCCAGAACTCACACTTTGAAAACTTGGCGTACAATTCATGAGGATGGACTCAACTTTACTTTTTTACCAAACCTTATGACACCTTTCATGGGTGACACTTTCAAGTACACCCAATAATACACCTCAAACTCCAAGTCCCTTCTCCTTACGTTAGTGTAAGACTTTTGGTGGCTTTGTCCAGTCTTCAACCTCTCTCGAATGACCTTCACCTTGTCCATGGACTAGTGGACAAGATTAGGCCCAATCAATTTAGCTTTACCAACCTCAAACCACCCAATCAGCGATCTACATCTCCTCCCATACAAAGCTTCATAAGGGGCTATCTAGATTCTGGCATAATAACTATTGTTGTATGCAAATTCGATCAATGAAAAGTGGTCATCCCAGTTTCCCTTAAAGTAGATAACGCATGCTCTCAACATATCCTCCAAAGTCTGAATACTGTGCTTCGCCTGTCCATCTGTCTGAGGATGGAAGGTTGTGCTTAGATTCACCTTCGTACCCAATCCATTCTAAAAAGATCTCCAAATTTGGGAGGTGAATTGAGCTCCTCTATTGAAGATGATAGACAAAGGAATCCCATAAAACCTCACAATCTCACAAATGTATACCCAGGCATATTTCTCAGCGTATCAGTGGTCTTGACTGCCAAGAAGTGGGTTGATTTAGTCATCCTATCCATGATCACCTATATTGAGTCATGTTGCTTTCGGGACTATGGTAAACCGGTAATGAAGTCTATGTTGATCATCTCCAACTTCCACTCTGGAATTTCAAAGTTTTGACCTCACCACAAGGCCTTTGATGTTCAACCTTGACCTTTTGGCAATTGGGGCACTTAGAGACAAATTTGGAAATTGTCCTTCTTCTTTCCATTCCACTAATAAACTTCTCTCAAGTCATGGTACATCTTGGTAGAGCCAAGATGGATGGAATATCTGGAGCTATGAGTTTCGGCCATAATCCTCTCTCGAACACCATCGACATCGGAAACATACAATCCATCTTGGTACCTCAACACCCTATCTCCCCCTTTAGAGAAAACCATCATTGTTTGCTTATGAACAACTTCTTTCAATTGGAACAAGACGGGGTCTTGGTCTTGCTTTTCCTTTACCTCTGACAGTAAGGATGAAGCAGACCCATTCTAAATATAGACCCCACCTTCATTATTCTCCTACAGTTGCACTCCCACTCGAGCTAATCTATGAAATTTCTTAGCCAGTTCTTTCTTCCCTTTCTCCACGTGGGCGGTGCTATCCATGGACAACCTGCTAAGAGCATCAGCAACATTGTTAGCCTTACCTGGGTGGTAGAGAATGCTCATGTCATAATCCTTAAGCAACTCCAGCCATCTCCTTTGCCGCAAGTTGAGCTCTTTCTGAATAAAAACTTATTGCAAGCTCTTATGGTCAGTGAACACGTCCACATCACTCCACAGAAGTAGTGGCAAAAGATCTTGAGTGCGAAAACCACTGCTGCCAACTTGAGATCATGAGTCGGGTAGTTCTTTTCATGAATCTTAAGTTGTTTGGAAGCATAGGCTATCACCTTTCATCTCTACATTAGTACACAACCTAGTCCAACTCTGGATGCATCATAATATATCATAAAGTCTTCTATCCTATCGGGCAAAGTCAACACTGGCGTTGTAGTCAATCTAGTCTTTAACTCCTAAAACCTCCTCTCACATTCATCGAACCACTGAAACTTGACCTTTTCCTGAGTTAGTTTGGTCAATGGTGTAGAGAAGGAAGAAAATCGCTCAACAAATCTACGGTAGTAGCCTGCTAACCCCAAGAAATTCCTTATTTCGGTAGGAGAGGTTGGTCTGGGCCAGTTCTTAACCGCCTCAATCTTCTAGGCATCCACTCTAATACCATCACCCGAGATAACATGACCTAGGAAGGCCACTGACTTCAGCCAGAACTCACACTTTGAAAACTTGGCGTACAATTCATGGTTTGTGAGAGTTTGCAACACCACTCTAAGATGGTTGGCATGTTCCTCTTCATCCTTAGAATACACCAGGATGTCATTAATAAATACAATCACAAATATGTCAAGATACGGTTTGAATACTCTATTCATCAAATTCATGAAATTTGCAGGTGCATTAGTCAATCCAAAGGACATGACCAAGAATTGGAAATGGCCATACCTTGTTCTAAAGGCTATCTTCGGAATATCACTTTCCCTCACCTTCAACTGATGATAACCCAATCTAAGGTCTATCTTGGAGAAGCAAGTGGCACCCTGAAGTAGGTCAAATAGATCATCTATCCTGGGGAGCGATATGTTTACTTTATTATGAGCTTATTCAGTTGTCAGTAGTCTATACACATTCTGATAGACCCATCTTTCTTACGCACAAATAGAACAGGAGCACCCCAAGGAGAAACGCTAGGTTTTATGAAACCATTCTTTAGGAAGTCTTTCAATTGCTCTTTTAATTCTTTCAATTCAGCGTGGGCCATTCTATAAGGCGGAATTGAAATAGGCTAGATATCGGGGAGAACATCAATCCCAAAGTCAATCTCCTTGTCAGAAGGGACTCTAGGTAGATCATCAGGAAACACTTCGATAAACTCATTCACCATCAGGACTGACTCAAGAGTAGGAGACTCAACATCATCAGACTTAACTTGCACAAGGTGATAAATACAATCCTTGGAGATCAACTTTCTGTCTTTAAGATAAGAAATAAACTTGCCTTTAGTGCAACAGAACTCCCCTTCCACTCTAAGATAGGTTCATTAGGAAATTAAAACTTAACAATTCGGGTCTTACAATCCACCGAGGCATAACAGGAGTGGAGCCAATCCATGCCAAGGATCACATCAAAATCAACCATCTCCAATTCTACCAAGTCATCCAAGGTATCTCTATGATAGATGGATACTACCCAATCCTAGAAAACCCTCTTAGCTAAGATAGACTCACCATAGGGATGGAAATAGCAAAGGGTTCAAGCAAACACTCTGGAAGAATCCCAAATTTACTAGCCACATAGGGGGTTACAAAAGACAGAGTGGCACCCAGGTCAAGCAGTGCATAACAATCAAAAGTAAAGACTCGAAGCATACCTATCACAACATATGGTGCTGCCTCTTGATCCTGATGATTACCCATGGCATAAAGACGGTTTGTCCTACCTCCCATGCCCGTAATAGTACCCCTCTGATGACTGCCTACTGGGGGTGCTGCGGAAGACTGTGCTTTGTTGCTTCATTCACCTAGTCTCCTCTTTGGACACTCATACTGAAAGTGACTAATCTTCCCACAAGAGTAGCAAACATCTTTGCCTACACGGCACTCACCCAGATGGAGTTTACCACACTTCTCACAAGGTGGTTTTCCCTTTGTACCTTGGGTCACACTAGCTTGAGACTGAGAACCGTGGACTCTGAAATTCTGATAACCATAAGACTTCTGATCATGCCTATTCTGTTAAACTGGCATACCAGCTACAGAAGGTGCATAATTAGAAGACCTTCTTCTAAAAGTAAGACTTGTCACCCTTTTTCTGTCTCTGCCGATTATGCTCATGCCCTTCTAATTTTGCTTTCCTATTCATTTGTTCTTCTCTATCTCTTTTCTTATCCCTCTCTATCTATTGGCCGTACACCATAATCCTAGAGATGTCCACGCCTGGGATCACCAAGGCTGCTTTGCACTCCTTCTGCACATGCTTGCCCAAGCCAGACAAGAACTTCCTCATCCTAGCCCTTATGTCTTGGTCTATCTCTGGAGCATATCTGGACAGCTTAATAAACTTGAGACTGTACTCCTTAATAGTCATCCCTCCTTGCTTCAAGTTCACGAACTCGTCAACCATCATCTCCCTTAACTCTTGGGGAAAGAAATGGTTGAGGAAAGCAACTTTGAACTTTTCTCACTCTACAGGCTCAGCATCTTCACCTTTACTATCTTCCCATTGGTTGTACCAAACATTTGCAACATCCTTCAGTTGGTAAGAGGCAAGCTCAACCCCTTCGACCTCACTACAATGCATGGCCCTCAAAACCTTGTACATCTCGTCGATGAAATTCTATGGGTCCTCCTCAACTTTCAGCCCTATATATACTAGAGGATTCATTCGTATGAAATCCCTGAGCCTGGTTGCAGTCGTAGGCTCTTGTGAGCTGGAACTAGGAGCCTGAGGGCCTCGAATATTTCACCTGGGAGACGACTAGCTGAGTAAGCGTGGTAATGGCTCCCCTAAACTCCATCTCTAAGGTAGGGCTTGGTTGTGGCTGTGCAGGGGGGCTGATGTTCACGCTCCAACAGTAAAGCAATGGCTATCAAGTATAAACCTAACCAAAGGCTAGGGCTGAATCCACAGGGAATATAGGGTTGAGCACATTGTTTCACTAACAATCATTTAAAGCATTAATCAACTATATTCTCTAAAGGAAAGGGGGTTTGCAATTTGATGTAATATAACTACAAAAACTACACTAACAATCACGAAGAGACAATCAATTTGATGAGCAACTTAGGAATTGTGTTACCCATGATTCACTGACTCAAATACCACAGATAACATAACTTCAATATAGACATTGCATGCAGGACAATAACTTAGATTCTTCTAGCCCTTTGGTAAAGGCAAAGGTCGAATTTCAGCATGGCGCTTGGTCGGCAACCATGGTATGCCAAGTAACCATTACCTATTGTCCGAATCAACAACTCTTTGGTCAGATTTGGTTGATTAGACGAGAACACATCAATCGAATCCTATCACCCATTTCCTTTTCTATTCATTAGTACCTTGGTCAGGATTATGACACTAGGTGGGGTTTAATGTTGGCCACCATCAAATAACAAACAATTCGAAGGAAAATGGATAATACATGCAAATACCTAATTTTGGGGAATTAGTGACTAAAGGCCAACCTTGAACCACGCTTTTCAATACTTTTACCTCAACAACTCAACCATTTCCACTTTGGTCTCCTTTATTCTTCATTTTCAAGTTTTTCTGGGTACTTTCTTCTCATTTCTCATCTTGTGCCTTATTTTTGAACTCATTTTGCTATTCTTCTCATTCTAAGGTATCTTTTCTTCTTTTTCTCTCACTTGGTACATGAATTTACATTCTTTCTTTCATTTCCAACTACTTACCTCATTTTTGCTACTATACCACAATATCAGTCACCCTCAACTTAGGCTTTTAGCTTGAGGTGAAGTACAGAATATCCATTCCCTAAACCAGGGCCACTTTTGGTAGTCACCCTCAACTTAGGTTTTTTGCCTCAATCAAGGTTCACAATGTTCAAGGATAGACCAGGGCCAACTTTTGGGAGTCACCCGCAACTTAGGTTTTTTGCCTCAATCAAGGTTCACAATGTTCAAGGATAGACCAGGGCCAATATCAAGGTATTTTGCTAGACAAGGTTAGGCTAGCTATGTATCAAGAAAGAAAAAGTGCATGTAAGGCTTAAACATTTGGAACAAGGGATAAAAATTTCCATTTGGTGGGTCATTTAGGCAAAAGTGTACTAGTTTAAAGAACAATGGCCTAAGATCCTTTCCTAATCAACATAATCTCTAGTCAAACTCAGAGTAACAAGGCAAGTTCTGAATCAGTACACAATGCATGAACACACAAAATTAGCTCACGCACACATGCCATTGCATACATAGCCAACATAGACTCACCGATCATGCTTCAAGCATTAACTTGCCTTCACTTAATCAGAACAGTCATTGTCAAATCAATCAGACATGCAAGATCGCAAGAATAACCAACAATCACAAAAGTTTTATGGGTACCAATTTTCAAAACATTCAATGAAACCATTCAAAACTATATACATGCCAAAAGTCTCAATCACCATATATCCACAAATTATCTAAAACACTTAAAACATGTTGGTTCAATATAAAAATAAAATTATCCACAAGGAAAAAAGAAGCATGGCAAGAAAATCTTGGGATATCATAACGAGGATAGTTATGGATTAACGGCTACTCAGACTTCACCTTAATCTGTAACTACCCATACCCCACCGAAACAAAAGTACTTTATCCTCAAAGTAAATAACAAAAACTAAATAAAAATAAATCATCCAAAGCAGTAATAAGAACAAAGTATCCAAAAATAGTAGTAAGAAAGGAGGTCAAAAATATCAAACATCAATATGGTGCTCAGGCAGAGGAATCAGTCTAGTCATAGGTGGTTCCCTTCTTCAGAGTAGACTAGGCTGCAGCCGAGCTAGATGTACTAGCTCTGTGCAATCTCTTAAGCTCCAAAGTGTTCCTCTGCTCCTCATTCTCTATCGACTCTCTCACTACAAGCTCAGTGATAGCCTCCTCCAGCTCCTCCTACTCCTCAGAAGTCCTTTGCCACTTGTGTGCGACCTCTGCATTGATCTCCTCTATCGGCCTCTTTTCGGGAGCATATGATCGATTCACAGCATCAAATAGATCAATTAGGTCTTCACCTACAGTTGCCTGCTCTAAAGCTATGATCGGGGTTGCTAATAAAGCAACAAAGTCGGTCTTGAACTTGGCCAGCTCCTGTTGAAAGGTATACATATCTACAGGTCAGGCCCCACAAGCCTCTTCTAAATTTTGGCCTCAAAAGCATTGACTCGAGCATCCACTGCAATAACCCTCTGGTCCATAACTGAAAGAGTGAACGACTTAGACCTCTCCTCTAAAGCTTGGATTGTCTACCGAACCCACGGCTTGATCTGCTCCATCAACCTGGCTAGCTGGGCCTCTGTCCTGGATAACTTGCGAACCATGGCCTGAAAAGCAATAGCAAACATAATAGGAAAGTTTGCAGAAGAAACCTGAGATATAGATGGCTCTGATGCAGGTATGTCTATGGAAGGACTCATCTCAATGTCAGCGGTTGTGGATTGCTCTAATGCAACTGGAGTGGAAGTAGTGGCAGCTAGAGTCGAACCCTCTACAGCTTGCTCAGGAGGAAATGGCTCAGGAATGGGAGGAGTTGTTGCTCACTGGAGGGCCACCAAATTCTCATCAGCATTGATCAGGCTGGGATCTAAGGTATGAAGGGCCTCGATATGTGGATCAAGTTGGAGAGAGAAGCGCACCTCGGTTTCCATGCATAGCTTATGGATCAGGATAGGAAAGGGCATAGACGTATTCCTCCAAAGAGCGGACTTGTGAATCTGCTCAGCTATTACATGGGCCCAATCTATGTCGTACCTAGCTAAGACTCTAGCTAGTAGGATCGCTCGCTCCAAAGCGATAACATTATCCATATATGTGGGTCAGATGCAAGATTGGATGATGGACCACAAAACTTTTGCAGGGAAGGAGAGATGAGAATTCACGATGGTCTCGGTGTGTGTGGTAACCCATGTAGGCTTGGAGTCACTATCTGATATCTGACTGGCCAGCTATCTCAGGAGCTCGATCCTCAGGTCCACACTCTTTCCAATCACAGCCCGTCTCATTTTATCAATCCAGCTATCATACTCGGTTGTGGACTGGGATGGTTTGTAAGTAGGCTTGAACTGTATTCTATGGATGGTCTCCTCTGAAATGCTCAGTCGCTTCCCTCAGACTTGGAACTCTCTCAATCGGTGCCTATTAATAGCTTTCTGCCCCTTGGGAAGATCTCTGACGATGGTGGCTGCATATGCTGCATAAAAATCTCAGACTAGAAACAGGGTATACTTGCGTAGCTTCTATGTCAACCACTAGAGCCCATGCCTGTCTATCTTGGCTGCCAACTCAGGAACATGGTTTAGTCCAAAATCAACTAATCGGGTCTCCTCGTAGAATGGCCTCATGGGCTTCCCCTGGCTCTTAGGCTCTAACCCCTGCCGGTAGATAGCCTCCATACCTACGACTCCCAGCGATGATGCTGAGGATCATCAGCAGAAATAGATGGGTCAACTGAGGACTTGGATGCTCTTTCGCCCTGAGGCACCTCATCACACTCGGACTAATCCACACTTTCCCCCTCATCAGACTGGGAGGTACTCTCAACTTCCAATGTGGTCCATGCAGTCTGAGCTCTAGTTCGAGGCCTCTGAGCCTTAGGGTCAATCTGGACTGTTAGAACCCACATATTGGTACGTTGGATTAATTATGAGCCAAGAACC
>BAUE01092779.1:0-12830 GCA_000787875.1 Solanum virginianum | reverse complement strand
GTCCTTGGCTCATAATTAATCCAACGTACCAAAATGTGGGTTCTAACAGTAATAGCCAGTATTAAGTATATTTTTAGTGGCAATTTAAAAGAATGCCCACAAAAAAAGCCTCTTTAATTTGAAAAATAAAGTATAATGGCCTGGTGTGGGAACAACAATTCTTTTGGTTTTAAAAAAAAAAATCTGTAGAATAAAGTTCCCACCAAAAAGAAAATTTTCCGCCTCTAAATATTGGGTTTTCCCACTCTAGATCAAATAAGGAATTATTAACCTAAAATCTTTTCCATGTTCATAAGGAAAACATTCCTTAAAATATCACTCACGCATACAAGGAGTCGCTATAACCTAGTTTATCAGAACAAGAAGTCGAGCAGCATACAGGTGCGGCAACATCGATCAGAGCAACAAAGTTTTCAGGTATGTACTTCACGCATCTTCATTACTCTATTGCTATGTGTTCTAATTTCTTCTTTGATAAACTGTTCTATAGCTATGTGTTCCAGTATCTTCATTGATTTAGTGCTCTGCTGCAACGTGTTCTAGTATGTTCTTAGATTCACTACTCTGTTGCTACCTTTTCTAGTATCTTCTTTGATTTATAATCCTTCACTGAAAATTTACGCCTTAATTATTTTCTATCATGTTCATTGATTAGTTTTAGGCATTAATTAGGAAAAAAACAACAAATATCTTGATAAACTAATCAGTATTGAGGCATCAGTTGTGATTTCATATCTGTAAAAGTGATTTTTCTGTGTTTCTGATCTCTGACTACTATATGTTTTCTGTGTTTCTAATCTCTGACTACTAATTAATTAAATGGCTCTTAAAACTGATGTTTTCTGTGTTTCTGATCTCTAAAAACATATAGTAAAGTGCATCACTGTTATATTAAGGAACGTCCCTATTACTTAAGACGTGTGATTATTAATACACTGAGACGTTCTATTAATATATCTATAATTTATGATTGTTTAGAAGTTCTATTGTGAATATGATCACTAGTGTAGGGAAACAATTCGTTTTGTATATGACGTCTGATCTCTTCTTTAAAAGATTCAAGAATAGCAACTATATAGACGCTCTGTTAATTGGTGCTCTGTTTATGTTAATACATAGACTATCTGTTAATACAATAGAACCTTTATGAATGTTTTTTTATTTCGAGTCATAATATCTATCTTATTGAGAAGTTACACCATTGACGTCTCAAAATTACTAGTTTGATAAGTCCTGATTATTTTGTTCAGATACTTTTTTGAATGTTTGAACCTTAAATAGCTTTTCTATTCAAGTTAAGGTTAAGGGATCATATTCCAAACTAGACTTTGTTGGAAATTTATGGTTAAATGTATGATCTGATGGGATTTTGTGCTTAAAAATTTGTGTGTCGCTGTTATATTAAGGAACATCAATCTTACATTAAGATGCGTACCAATTAATACATTAAGTACCTAATGAGAAGACTACTCTCGATACAAAGAAACTAGGAAAGCATAAATAAGGGAGACTCTCCTTTTACAAGCGAAGAAGAAGAACCTAATCTTCTAACAGCCCAAACCTAACCAAGAAATAGCCTAAGAAGGGATTTCAAAATAACATTAGAATGATCAGGGAGGATTTTTAATCGTCTTGAGTTTCCTTCTTCTAAAAGTAGCGCTCTCAATTTTATCAATGGCCAAATATGCTCTAGCTTCAAGTATGGCTGAAAAAATAAATTTGAATAACATTGCAAGTATGACTGTGTTCGGCAAGTGCATCAGCAGTAACATTGGTTTCTCTAAAACAGTGGTTACATCTAAACACTTGGAATTGGCTGATGATGAGTTGAAGTCTGTCCAATAGAGGTTGGATCTGCCACAGAGGTTTAGCTAAGTGCTTAAACAACTTGATGGGTACTGAATCAGCTTCTAAAATTAGCTTTGTGTAACCAAAATGGATACACCATAGCTTGTCCAGCTAAAGTAACTGATGTCCTCATCAACTTCTCAAAGGAGTTTGGTTCTCTCTTCTTTCCAATGCCAACCACTGTAAGCAAATATCATCAACATTCCATAAGAAACAAATTTCAAATATCTAAAAGAGAGGCTTTAAATATTCCCTAGTAAAATAAATCAAACATACAAGTAACCACCAAATAAAGATAAAACTACAAATTAGAGATCAATACAACAGTAACTAATAGACTTGTTTATGGGAAAAAATAAATAAAAAATAAATTTGAGAATATACAGTATAGGCCAAAGATTAGACTTTATGTAAGGATTTTCTCTCTATATTCTTGGAACACATAGCTGCTCACTGTAGAAAGTCATATCAATGTCCAAAACTCCTTGTCATTGCATACCTTCACTATTTTTCAATTTCTATGACCGCTAAATTCTTAGGGGTCGTTTGGTGTGATGCGACATGTATCTCGTGAAATAGTTGAGATGCATATAAGCTAGCCTAAACGTCATGGTTATCTAAAATAAGTGTGTTGCTATCATATTAGAGTATCCAGTTTCTTAGCAAACTTACTCAAAACTGCACTATTGTAATATGATAACCCAATGAACATCATTGATTTCAATGTGAGATAGCAAAATTGATTCTTGTGAAATCAAGGAATTAATTGTTACTTGGTCTCTCTCTTTGTCCCTTTCTTGGTAAAGGAGAAAAGACACAATCAGATCTTAGGAGTGGTATACCTTTTAAGTTTTATTGCTACATAAACTGAATTTAGTATTTCTTTTTCATAAATTGAACATTTGAACTCTATCTGAATTAAGCAATCTGCGACACACAACAAGCCAATGGTGAACCTATATTTAGAAATTGTGAATCTATTCTATAATAGATTAGTAAATTTCAATTTAGGTATACTACCAATTAGACTTTCATATCACAAAAATATTGAGAACACTATTGAGAATACATGTTTAATCATTTTGAAAATAAACATATATTGTATATAACATGATGATCTCTATCCTTCAAATTTAATGTACAATTTAACTGTTAAAATGATATCTTTGTCGAAATAAATTTCATACTAATTGGATGGACATTTTATCTGAAATATATTTTTGATTAATTTTCTCTCTTTTTTACTAATATATGTTTATCTCCTACAGTAATTGTAGAAAATAATATAATATCTTCAACATCATGAACAATTCTATAAATAAAAGTTGGATGCCATTTGATAGACGTAGTAAAGAATACTTTGATGGAGTACAAGATTTTTTAAATCATGCATTTTCTAAAAAACAAGTAGAGAAAATTTCATGTCCTTTTATTGAATGTGTACTTATCCATAAAGTAAATTGGACTACAGCTTATGATCATATTATGGTTAATGGTATTATGCCATCATATGATAATTGGTTTTGTCATGGAGAGTCTCTAAGAGGAACAAACAATACTGAAGTAAATAATGAGAAGCAGGCAACTGTACGAGGTGATGATATGAGAGGAATGATACATGATGCTTTTGGAGGTTTTATAGATAGTGACATCAGTGAAAGAGGTGAGATGGAGCCGAACCTACATGAAAATGTTGGTAATGTACCAGGAATGCAATCTCATGTAGATGTGGATAAGTGTGAACGACTCATGAAGGAGGCAAATGAAGAACTATATCTTGGATGCAAGAAATTTAGCAAATTATCCTTTTTGTTGCATATCTATCTAACAAAATTCATGTTCAAATGGTCAAATAAATCGTTTAATTCTTTGCTTGGACTACTGAAGGATACAATGCCTGAAGGATATGAATTGCCTGTTTCTTTTTATGAGACCAAAAAGATTATTGAAGGTTTGGGTTTAAAGTATGAAAAAATTCATGCTTGTCCTAATGATTGTATGCTATTTTGGAAAGAATTTGCTAGTAAGAATGTTAATGAATGCAAAATATGTGGGGCTTCTAGATGGAAAAATAATGCTAAAAAAATCTCTGCTAAGGTCTTGAGGTATTTTCCATTAAAACCAAGGTTGCAAAGATTATTTATGTCTTCAGAAATCTCTAAAGCAATGAGATGGCATCACGAAGAATGCAATAAAGATGGAGTTCTACGACATCCTACAGATTCTAAAGCTTGAAAAAGTTTTGATAGTAAGTATCCAGAATTTGCCAAAAATTCCTGTAATGTTTGTCTAGGATTAGCTTCTGATAGATTTAATCAATTTGGCACAATGAGATCTGTTTATAGTACATGTCCAGTAATTTTAATGCCATATAATCTTCCACCATGGATGTGCATGAAACAAGAGAGTTCTTTATTCTATCTATGCTGATACCTAGAAAAACTCCTGGGAATAATATTGATATCTTTTTACAACCTTTAATAGAAGAGTTAAATGAATTATGGAATGTTGGGATAGAAACTTATGATGCCTCTACTAAGGAGATATTTCAGATGCGAGCAGCTCTCATGTGGACTAGAAATGATTTTCCAGCATATGATACTCTATCTGGATGGAGTACTTCTGGTCGATTTGCATGCCTTTCTTGCAACATAAATACTCATTATAAAAAAAGGCTCAAACATGGTAGGAAGTTTTGTTTCATGGGACATTGACGTTTCGTGAAGCCAGACCAAAAATATCGGAATGATGCTAAATCATTTGATGGAACTAAAGAAACAAGACCTGCACCTTGTACAGTATTTGGGTCACAAGTGTTGAATCAAGTTAAAGATATAAAGTTTACTCTTGGAAAATCGAGTAAAGAGGTAAGTGGAATGTTGAATAACACATGAAAAAAGAGGAGCATATTTTTTGATCTTCCTTATTGGGAGTATAACTTGTGCGGCATAATCTTAATGTGATGCACATAGAAAAAAATGTGTGTGACAACATAATTTATACGCTATTGGATATTGATAAAAAGTCTAAAGACAACGTACCTGCTCGATTAGATTTGAAGGACATGAAAATAAGACCACGCTTATGGTCACAATATTGAGCTAATCGAAGTACCTATCTTCCTCCTACTTATTTCACAATGTTGTCAAAAGAAAAGGAGTTTTTTTATGAAGTTCTAGAAAATGTGAAGTTTCACATGGCTATGCATCTAATATCGCATGTTGGATTTGCAAAAGAAAGATATCTGGATTAAAAACTCATGACTGTCATGTTGTAATGCAAAAACTACTTCCTTTTGCCTTACGAAGATTAACAGATAAAAGAATAAGTTTTGTTTTACACATTCTTTCGTGTCTTATGTAGCAAAGTGTTAAGACTAGATGAGTTAAAGTTACTTGAAGAACAAATTCCAGAAATATTGTCTTATGTAGCAAAGTGTTAAGACTAGATGAGTTAAAGTTACTTGAAGAACAAATTCCAGAAATATTGTCTTATGTAGCAAAGTGTTTGTAATCGTGCATGTCCAGAAGGTTCAATAGCAGAATCATACATAGCAAATGAATGTTTAACATTTTGCTCACTTTATTTGGAAGGTGGAGATTCAAGGTCTTATTATTCAAGAAAAGTGATGATCAAATTGAGGATGATACTAATAAAAAACAATTTCTTTTTTCTATGATTGGGGAGCCAGATGGCGGAATAGAAGTTTTTAAGTTATATGAGAAAACATGGCTGCAAGCACATAGACATGTGCTATTCAATTGCGAGTCAGAAGTGGTTGAGAATTATAAAAAGTAAGTGTTATATCTATATCTATATCTATATCTATCTATATATATATATGTGTGTGTGTGTGTGTGTGTGTGTCTATATATATATATACTTACACAGATATACATATACATATATATTGTTGTTACTTTATTTGATAACAAAATTGATAGACACGAGTCATGTGAATAGTGAACATATTGCAAAAATCAAGAGATCACATTGTAAGCGTCGTTTGAATCAACATCAACTTGACTGTTTGCATTTTGATACATTTCCAGAGTGGTTCAAGGAAAAAAAAGTAAGTGGTAGTCTAAGTCATTGGTCACGTTAAATTATTGATTTTGTATTTATGTTATATTTATAATTGCATCTTCTAATTTTGTTAGCCAAAAGAAGTTACAAACTACATCTGACATCATAAATGATGTTAAAGTCCTAACACAAAGGCCGAATTTTATTGCCAAAAGATTGAATGCATTCAATCTAAATAATGGATTTCGATTTCGAACTAAACAAAGTGAAGAGTTCAAGGAGACACAAAACAGTGGTGTTATGGTTGTTTCAAAGACTTGAAGTTATGCAAGTACAAGTGATAATGCTCCAAAGTAAGCAAATATCACATATTATGGTTGATTAAATGATATCTGTTCGCCCATTTAGAGTTAAACTACTATGAGGAATTTAAGGTTGTCTTATTTAAGTGCGATTGGGTTAGTGTAACCAAAGGTAGAGGAGTTAAGAATAATGAATTAGATTTCATACTTGTGAATTTCTCACACTTGGCAGATGTTGGCAATCGAGAATGTCATGAGCCTTTTATCTTTGGAGAACAAGCTCAACAAGTAATATTTGTGCAAGATCTTGTAGATTATGAATGGTTTGTCCCTAGGTTAAATAAGCCTCGAGACATTTTTGATGTGGGAGAGGAAAATAGTATGCAATTTGAGTCACCAATGCAAAATGACGCCACAGACTTAGCTCTTTTAGAAACTACTTGTGTTCCTGAGTATGAGTATGATGATTGGGTAAGAAGTGATGTCAATGGGATAATAGTTGAAACAGACGTACATTCTCAAGCTTCTATATATGATGGTGAAGTTAATGTTGAGGGAGAAGATGACATTGATAATGAAATTGATTCTTAATAAGATTGGTGGTACTTATAAAATATTAGTTTTGCTACTTTTATTGAAGAACTTATACAGAATTATTACTTTCCAATTAGAAATTTAATAAAATATCTTTTTTTTCCTTTTCAATTTGAGTCATTTAATTGAAAGGTGCATATTAGTCAATTATGAATTGTCCATGTTTGTATTGGATTATATTTGAATATTTAAGTGCATTCTTTGTGATTGCCTTTGCTTATGTTTTGTTGATTGTATCTCTTGGATTGTAATAAGATAATGTGTTCTTATCACTAGATAACTACTTTCCCTTATACACTACTTTCTCTTATCATTAGAATTATCTTTGTCACGAAGCTTTGTTTATGCACATAAATAACTATTTATATGTTTCTATTGCTTGAGATGATGAAGCTTCTTCTTGTTTTCATATTGCCTGTTATATATGTTTGGGTTAACTGGACTTAATGCAGCTAGGTAGTTTCTTCACTTAAAAGAAAAAATTATGCAGATGAGAGGTCGCAATAGATTGGTTATTGAACAACATGATGAAGAGGTGCGCCATTACATTGAGCAGTTGATGGATGGTCAAGATAATCCTGCAGCCCAACCGTATCTCGAGCAATTGATAGATAATCAGAACAATTTTCCAGCCCAAGCGCATGATGATGAAGCTAATGAGTTAAATAGTTCTATTGGTGGCACTAAGGTTCAACCTAATGATGATTCAGGTAACACTATTTCTACCTGTCTTATTTTGATATCTTAGTTGTTAGGTGTGATTGTATTATTGATCTCTCTTTTTTGGAGAGAAAATTTGTAATATATGAGTAAGTATTAGTTAATTGAATGTGGAATATACAACTATGGAACTTAATATATTGTTTTGTCTATATTTAGTTAGATACAGATTTTATTATTAAGACAAGATCATTTTTTTGGTTCAACTTTGAGTATTTTTCTTCCCATATCAAAAGAATATACAGGGAGTATCTGCTTATTTTTGCGAGAAACAGGGGTAAAACATTGACTGCTATCTGCTTGTTTTTTGCGAGAAACATGGAGTATCTGTCTTGTTTTTGCTAGAAACTAGGGAGTATTTGCTTGTTTTTAGTGAGACACAGGGAGTATTTGCTTATTTTTGCGAGAAACGGGGGTAAAACATTGACTGCTATCTGCTTGTTTTTGTAAGAAATATGGACTATTACTTATTTTTTACGAGAAACAGGGAGTATATGACCGTGACTGTGTACTGTGAACTGTTTGTGTTTTGCGAGAAATAGGGAGTACTATCACAACAACGTTAAATTCGACACTAGCTTTACTTTTATTTTTCTGGTTGCTAAACTTACCAATGGCTATAGTCATAGTGATCCTCCTCTTACAATTTTTCTTGCTGATATGGTTTCTTGAGATAGCAACAGTATTATGCAGCTGAAAATGGTAAATTACAGCATCACACTTATTTTCACTTCTTGGCAGCTAATGAATTATTTTCTACCAGATGACAAGATATCCATATTGATTTGTAAGATTTCACTAAGGCAATAGTAATGTTTCTTCATTCTTTTAGTTTTTAAATCGAGAAACAATTAGAAATACTTTTACAATAATTTGAATAATTCAAGTATTTATAGTATATTTTATGGTCTGGACTTCATATATGAAAGAACGAACAATAATGAAAGATCGACTGATCAACCATCTCCCAAGGTTGCTTGGGAAGGCGATGTGTACTCTTAACTGTTAGGAAATGACAAAAGTGGGTATGTTCACGGTTTAGGACTTGGTCCAACTCCTTCAGTTCTATGGGGTAGTAGATCTTCCGTAGAAAATATTGTGGTAGATGATTCATCTAATGAGGTTATACAAAGGCTGGAACAAGAGATTACGGAGTTAAAGGAGAAACAAAATGAAGAAATGAATCTGATGAAACAAAGTCATGATAAGCTGCAATCAAAACTACTCCAAATGAGACAATTCATGCAAAAATATGTTCTTAATGAGTCTCTGTCTCAAGATAACAATAACAACTCAAATGAACAGGTAACTTGAGTACAAGTCTTAGATATTTTTTATGAGATTCTGATCCTATAAATGTCTTGTTAACTAATGCATCAATATTTACCAGCTTTCCAACACTAACAATGGCCAAGAACAAGTACGCCAATCATCAAGGATGCCTAGTACTGCTAAAATTGCTCCAACTCACAGTACTACTTATCTTACTGCTTTAGTTTTTCTACTTCGTAAAGTTATGTGGGTTGATGAATCAAATTTCTTATGTTGTACTTCTTACTTTCTTGATTAAGTGAATGCTTTTACGATCACCTTGTTGCCAATGGCGAGAGGTGAGGCAAGGCTACCCTTCGTCGCCTTTTAGCTTAGTAGCTAGGTGATCTTGTAATTCTGCAAATAGTTTCTCTCTTATCTGATTATATTGTTTAATCAAATAACATAAATAAATTAAAGTGCTTTTAAGCACTTAGTCTTAAGCCAAAATATAAAAAGTAAACCATAAGTCATAAGTTCGAATTTGTAACTTTAGACTTTAGCTTATAAGCTAAAAGCCAAAAACCAATCTAAATAGGCTATAAGACTTTAATTTCCTCCATTGCAAGTCTCGGGCAATTTGTGAAGTTGCTGGCAGCCTCTACTTTTCTTCCTTTGAGCATAAGTTCTGATAGAACTCCACAATTTCCCCTTGAATCATAATTGGATCATTGATTAAATTCCATCGGACAAGCAGTTGATCAATATTGTGGTATCTCTTATGTGCATTAGCCTTTCTCTATGGTGCTCCAGTTGTTCTTGCCATGTACTCCTGCTTCAACTCTGCCGTGCAGTGTAATTTTCTCAGGCATAGTCTAGAAAATATTTTTGATCCGAAGGAACACTCTCCACAAATGACTAGTGACCTTGTATTATATCAATAGGTAGACCACTGTTTCTGTATTTTCCACACAGAAAAAACATCTCGAGCATAGTGAGATTCCCTCTTCATCAGGTTATCTTGTGCCAACATAGAAAACTACTGTGTGTGGGATTTTAGCTTTCCCGATATGTTTTTAGAGCCATTTAATTAATTGCGTAATTGGATGATTTAGCTTCCTATAGGATGCATTTAAGTTAGAAGCATCACTAGAAAGATGTCGATCATTAAAGAATAACTTTGGAGCAGTGATAATATGACTGAATTTGGCTAAGCAATCTGCAACAAAATTGGACTCCCTATAAGTGTGACTCTATGTAAATTGGAGCAGTTCTGTATGGTTGTTGGATCCCAGTTCTATATGCAGGGTTTTGATAGCACACTTTAGTTACTATCACTTAATGAGAACAACCTTCAACCATAATAATAAGATCCTTCCAGTTAGAGGGCCATTTGATATCAAGATATGTAGTAGTCAGAAGGTTGAAGATATCTTTAAAGACTGCATATTTGACTCTGGATATGTTAGAAGGTTTGTCACCATTCTTGCCCGCACATATGTTTTTCCACAAGTTCCAAAAAATAAAGATAGGAGTAGCCTGAAACATCAACTTATGAACATCATTCTTGACTTTAGAGGACCACCACCTCATTACCAGATTCCTTAGTGGTGTATATCTCTTATCAAAACCCATAGAATCCTCAAAGAACAACTAAACGTTTCTGGCAAGATTTTCAGAAATAAAGATATGATCTATGGTATCTTGTCCAGGGACATAACATCAAACACTCAGATGACTACCTTCCAAAGGCATTGATTTTTTAATTGATGGGAAGCTTGCCTCTCAAAGCCCTCCACAGGTGGAATGAGCATTTTTATACTTGTTCCATGCCTGAGAATTGATAGGACCCTTGTATCTTTTTAATCTAATCAAGTTCCAAGCTGAAGAACAGGTGAATTTTTCACACTAGTAAACTTCAAGATTGCTGGAATGTTTACTTTCCTCCACCAATACCCATTTTTTCAAGTGTTACAATGTTTGTCTCTCAAGTTCTTGTAGGTGAAAGGACCGGTCAATCTTCAACTATTTTTGAACTGCAATTAATTGTATTGTTATTTTATTAATTATTTGGGTCGTGGCTCTGAATTATAGGTTATTGAGTACTATTAATTGAGCTTTGAGTTTCTAGCAGACTTGATTTCTGTTTGGACATTTCTTCTTTATAATGTTTTAGATTAGTCACACTACTTACAATGTTTTTATATTTTATATTTCATCTTTTAACAAAAAAAATTTCAGGTCCTATAATCTGAAGTTTGCGAATTTCACACTAGGAGATTTTAATATGCAGAAGACTTACAAACTTATTAGAAGACATTATTCAATAGGATAGATATTATTAAGAACAATATAAGTTTATTTTTATAAGTTGTGATGTTAATTTTTTGGATTACTCCTCCATTTTATTTGTCTAGATGTAATGGAGATCTATTCTATTTTATGGATTAATAGCAATTTGTTTTTAACCATTTGTCAACAAGTTCGATGAATTTCAATATATAATTGTTTGCCAAATGTAGTAGTTATTATTAATGGTCCCTACTAATCATTGTTGATGTTATGCTAAATAGATGCTAAAAGGGAAAACTAAGACATTTTATGAAGGGATATTGTAATTATAACATGTGATTTTAAAATTGCCCATTAAAACTATCACCTTTCAGCGGCTATTTATTTGAATTTTTGGACTAAAATATTGGTTTGCTAAAAGACCATTGCTAGTGAATACAAATAACATTTAGCAGTCAATATAATTGCGCAAATAATTGTTGTTAAAACTACTACCTTTTAGAGGCTATTTATTAGGATTTATTGACTAAAATAATAGATGCTAAAAGACTGAAGTTAGTCGATATGAATTATATTTAGCTATCAATATAATTGTCACAGAGCATTACCGTTAAGATAACTACCCTTTAGCAGCTATTTATTTTGATTTATTGACTAAAACAATGGACGCTAAAAGACCATAGTTAACGGATATGAAGTGCATTTGGTAGCTAATATTATTGCCACAAACAATTGATATAAAAGCT
This sequence comes from Solanum virginianum, assembly GCA_000787875.1. Classification (NCBI taxonomy): domain Eukaryota; kingdom Viridiplantae; phylum Streptophyta; class Magnoliopsida; order Solanales; family Solanaceae; genus Solanum; species Solanum virginianum. The sequence goes on along the minus strand of BAUE01092779.1, from coordinate 1,051 downwards.
AATGGTATGTAGTGGCAATTTATGCTACCCTTTACCCGCAATACCCACAATGGCCAGTAAAGTCTTTGCCGACCCAAACATTGCCGGCTAAACACCATTAGCTGGTATAGGTTATTGCGGCTAATGTTATTGCCGCTAAATTGCTCTTTTGTAGTAGTGCGCATTCACAAATCTCCAGTAGTAATTCGCTAAGCCCAAGAAACTTCTAATGTTCGATGGGATCAATGGTCTAGGTCAATTTCTAATCACATCCATCTTTTTAGGATCCTGTCACGATCCAAGCCTAGGGCTTACACGTGACACGGCGCATGGGAAACCCGAAGGGATCCCAATTAAGCTTTTTAACATATCATTACATATCATTGGTCGCGAAAGCAGGTAAATGACATAATAAATTAGAAGTAAGGGCAAAAAGGGACTAAGGGAAAGCTTCATAACATAAATATCAAGAACAAGAGAGTTAATGCTCATAGAATAGATACATAATATGTCCAACAATACCTCTAACCATAGAACTTGGCAGGGGCAAAGACAAGCAACCGGGCTCACCTTCATAGTCAATACATACATATAAGAAATATAGTCTTAGAATGTAGCATGAGATCATAAACATCATCTCCCGAATGGAGGACTCACCAACAAGCTTGGGAGAAATCGTACTAGCCACGTGGAGGAGGATGCTCAAGTGGGGCTCTGATTCCTACATGGTGACATCATGTTGGCATAGGGTATGCGTTAGTATGTTCGAATGTACTAAGTATGTAGGATGCATAACAACAAGAGATAAGTAACGAAACCGAAATGCATAAGCATAGGCAATGAGTAGCATATAACAATATAACATGCATGAAGATGCTTGTAATAAACCATGCTTATATAGAACATAATATATGTGTAAGAAGTGACCATTATTAGTGCATATCCAAGGCCTACCACCCCCTTGGAGGGGCGAATGAGGTACAATCCCCTCATTTGGTTGATGACGTACAAACCGCCCAACATGATTGATGAGGTACAAACCCCCCTACATGGTTGATGAGGCACAAACCCC
>BAUE01092813.1:0-12807 GCA_000787875.1 Solanum virginianum | reverse complement strand
CTTATGCATACACTCCACTCTACTCTATTCGTGCCACTATAATTCTGTTCGTCGGTTTTCAGGCCGATTATGGTCGTGCATAATATATTATATATATATACTTTCTAAAGTTGATTGGATACGGCGGGGTCGGCCTGACCCATGGGTCGGCTTCGGTTAGTTGGTGATGAGGTGAGATTAGGCCTTTGGTTTGGTGGCTTCATGCCACATTTATTATAGGATAACTGAGTTCAGGGACGCCGGCTCACTTATCCTACATTTGTGCTATATGTTGAAGATTTGTTCGGAGATTTGAAATTTCTAGTGTGATGCTGTGGTATGGCGCAAGCACGAAGGTCGCCATTATTTTCGTCCGTTCTGCACCCGTTTGACTCATTTGAAAGAAAATCCAAAAGATAATAATGTGTTTGATATTGTACATGAGTTTGATTCCTATTCTTTCGTGATTGTTATACTCAGTTATATTGGTATTTCCCGCTTTACATATTCAGTACGTCTTTCGTACTAACCCTCCTTTCTTCAGGGGCTGCGTTTCATGCCTGCAGGTTCTGACGTACAGGGTAGAGGACCTCCAGCTTAGGACCTCCATCTGCTGTCTGAAGAGCTCCCCTAATTCGGAGCCACTTTTGGTGTACTTACTATGCTAATATTTTGTTACTTCAGACTATTTTCATTCTGGGTATGACGGGGGCACTGTCCCGTCTCTTTCGTCAGTATATTTTTTTAGAGGTCTATGGACTACTGTGAGTATGGGCTATGTTAGTCATTTGTATATTATGTCTCTATATTGGGTTTGGGAGTTATGACTGTCAGTTTGATCATTTGTATATTATGTCTCTATATTGGGGTTGGGAGTTATGACTGTCAGTTTGAATATTATGGTTGACGATACATTTGTTGGGCGATTTAACCGTAGCGGTGACCTTGTCGGCCCGCATTTATATGGATATGTCTGTACCTCTGTTTGTGCTGTCTGTTGGTTCCTATTTCAGGTGGTTAGTTAGAAAAACAGAGAAAACCCTGTTGAAATTTTGTAAAATATAAGATGTCTATAATCTGAGTTTGATTTGGTAATATTGTCTGGGTGCCCCTATTGGGTACCAATCACGGCCCATAGGTTGGGTCATGACAATTAAGTAGTTCATAATTGAGTTAATTATTTCACTTAGTTAATTTTTAAGAAGCTTTTTAATTAATTTATATTAAATTGTTCTTGGGGTCGAATTAATCAACTAATCTAATTTAGCTATCTTTTAAACTCTAAATTGTCCAAAATTGCAATTTTAATTGGCTGAATCCTTAATTCAATTCCCCGCCAATTAGACTCTATTATAGAACACTTTTGACCCAACTCTGGACTAATTTTGTCCAGCCCAAAATACCTAAACTCGACCTATTTTTTTCCTTTTAATCTAGCAAAGCAACAACACAATTATATATATATAGTTGTTATATATCCCTGCACGCGCTCTTTTCCTTTCTTTTCTCCTCACACACACTCTTTTTTTCACTTTCTCTTCTTCCATAACATTCCTAGAATGTACAACACAAAAGGCCAGCTTTATAAACACCAAAATAATATACAACTATAGAAACGCGAACCACCCCACAAGTGACACCTTATATCTTTAGTGTGAAGACGTCCTTGATAAGCCAGGTGTCTACATCTCACCCCGCATTTGTCCTTCCCTTGAATCAGACGGACGAGATGGATTCACTCTTTTGAAATTTATTTGAATTTCTAGCTGTTAGGAGGATTAAGATGGGGAATTTGGGATATTCTCAAATATTCCCATGTAATTTCCCCTAAAAACGACCTAATCTCTCCCATGTTCACTGTGTGAAATGGTTGGTCCTCTCACCTCCAACAATACTTGGAAAATTCCTTTTGGAAGTAAGAATTTTCTAAAAGGTTTAGCCAATTTAAGGATTCCAAGTCTTGAAATCTGATAGTTTGTGAGTCAAGTTCTGTTTTGAATTCCAAGTTCTGCTCAAAGCTTAAGTCCTAGTCGCTATGTCGAAAAAGTTAAAACTCTTTTGTTTTCTCTTTTATTATGGTTTGTGTTCATATTGGAGTACCATTCTATGTTGTGTGAAGATCCTTATTCAACGGATATTATGTGCTCTTATATGATTATGGTTTTATTTTTCTCCATTTGTTTTTATGCTTTCGAATTGCCTCTTGCCTGAGTAAGATCTTTGATTTGATGCTATTCGCCTTGCTGTGGCAATTTCTATATATACTGATTACCAATTTTATAAATATGTGACTTCAGCACCTCGAATCAACTTGTCTTTCACTGTTTAGGCTAAATTTCTCATCATGAAAATTCATTCTCCCTTGTAATGTTCCCCCCTATTTTAAGAAGTTGTTGTTGTCTGGTTACTGTTGTCTTGGTTATTATGATCTTCTTTTGCGTAGTTTAGGTTTTCCACAGTGTTCATCTTGATCTCTAGTGCCTAATATGAGTTAGTTGTTGTTTTCCTTTCCTTTAGTATATCTTTTAATCGAGATGATTGGAGTTAAATCTCATATTCATGTTTGCTAAATATATATGCCTCTACTCTTCAAAATGGGTGCAGCTATATATTTCCAAAAACCATTACATATGCCTTTACTTGCTGCATTGTTTAGTTTATTTGCATTTCTCATCATAATTTAGTCATATACAATAGTTATTTTGAACTTTGGCGATTTGTTCTTGTAACACCCCTCAACGTAACTCGAAAAGATCCTATCATATATTTCTTGAATGTCATAAAATTGGTGCGTTATTTCATAAATCCAACTTCATATTCTTGTTCAGGAGGTAAAATTGTGTAGGAAAAATATCACCTTTGATTTTTAGGGCACCTGTATCAAAAAATAATTTTTCGAGTGAAATTGTATTAACAATAAGGTGCGCGACAAGTTTGCATCGGGCCCCTGGTCCCGTATAGTTCAAATTTTTCCAAGTTTTGTGTCTTGCTTGAAACGTCGGTTGGGACCTATCCCAACACCTTTATATAGGTAATTGCACAAAAAGTCTCTTATTTTTAGACCTAATCCTCTCTCTAAACAACCCCAAATCCTCTCAAACTTCTCTCTAAACCCCCCCACTAAATCTCTTCAATTTCTTGAAGATCAAGTCATCTCCATTGAAGACAAAGCTTCAAAAAGGAATTCTTAGAGTTTTCAAGTCATCACCTTCAAGTTTCAAGGTGTAAAAGACATATGAATCTTCATCCATGGGTTCTTCCACCCATGGAGTCCCAAAACCTATCTTTAGAAATTCTACAAGTTTGAATGATTAATTCCTTATGGGTATACTCTATTAATTCTGTTAAGCATTAATTATCAAAAAATTTCATTTATTACATGGAATTGCACAAACTGATTTCAAGGTTTTTTTTCCTATGACCAATTTTATGAGATTCAAGCTATGAAAGTTATGATACTATTATGTCATGATGAAATTGATGATTTTATATAATGAATTGCATAATTCAATGACTAAAGTTCAAAGATGATATGTATGATTGTGCTGCATTTTTTTTTAAGAATGATTTAAATTGTTGAATTGCATTACTTTCTTGCATAGTCCTCTTAAGTTACATGATTTAAAGATGCATTGCATGAAATCTACCTAATTATGATATCAAAGTTTCAAAGGGGAGACATGGTCTCCATAGATGAGAGCTTAATTCAAGTTATGAGTGTTATAAAAGCTACGAAAGCTTATGAAAGTTAAAGTTATGATGTATTGAATACCTCAAAGCTATATCATATTGAGCTTATATTTCATTGTATATGATAATACATCTTGTTTATGAAGCTTATTATCTATTGTTACATTGTAGCTCACATACTTGTACATTCTAAGTACTAATGCATACTTTTTGCCTACATAATCTAACCATGTATGGACAAAAGCTCCTATTCATCCTCCTTTATGTGGCTATCTTGGATTTGTGAAGATTTTTTATTGTGGTGAGTCCCTTATATCGGGGACAATATCCTACTTCTGTCTTGCTTATATTAAGACACTAGCACTTTACTTTCTATGTTGAGGTGAGCCTTGGACATGTCTTGGCCCTTGTCCTATTCATACATAGAGGTGTTGGATACCATGCTATGCTATGTACTCACTATGTTGTGCTGAGCTTTTATGGAGATTTATCCTTTAGACCCTATCCTTTATGTGATGTTATTTAATGCTGTTGATAATGATGGAAAGTGGTGAAAGTCCCAAGTCCCTACTTCCTCGTAGCTTGAGTCATATTTATCCTCCCCTTAGTACTTGGTTGCTCTGTGATTCATGCAAATCCTATTCCCCTAAATTGTCCTCATAGCTTGAGTCTTATGTCCTTATTCCCTTATAATTATTTATTGATGCTTGTTGATTATTCCGCAACTAGGGATATGTAAACAATATGCTAAGAGGCTTGTTTGGGTTGCCTTTAAGTTTCCTATTTGCCGTGTCACTTTAAGCCCCTAGGCCAAAATCGTGGCAAGCTTGGTATCAGAGCACTAGCTTTGTAATGTCCCTCAAAAATCAAACATACGGCGTTGAGTACAGTTTTGTTCATGGGTGTAAAGTGCGCAACATCTATGAATAAGTGAAACGCCCCAAAACGTGCCAAAAATGTGCTTTAAAATGCCCATAATCGTAATTCTCATACATCTCAATATCCATATGTGATATCGAAAATCCAACTTTATCTTCGTGATTAGGGGGCAAAATTGAGTGAGAAATGGGTATAACCTCGATTTAAGAGGACCCGTATCAAAAAATAATTTTTGTAAAATTTCCTTATCCAATGTCTGTTCGCGCCCTGGCTGCGACATGCCAGAGGTGCAGATCAGTGTTATTTGGTCCTCCGCATTGGGTCCGCGTTGCAAACCAAACTCGAACTAGTACAAGTTTTTCCTTCATTATTCATTTCGGCCTAAAGGCCTTGGGGTCATAGCCCCATGCCTACATATACGTGAAAACACCTATACGTAGTCATTTTTCAACTCTATATCACTCAATACCCTGTATAACACTTAACAAAATATTTCATCCAAATTCAAGTGTCTCCAGCATAATTTTGGATCTCAATAACTCCATTCAAGCTTCAAGTCTCCTTCAAGTCTACTGCAAAAACCCAAGTTTAAGGTATGTGGGTTTCAGCCATTAGGTCTTTTCACCCATGGTGCCTAATCTCCCTTTTTATGAAAATTGCATGTTTTCAAGTTGTATCTTCTATGGATATCTTTTATTACAGATTTTGACAAAAAATTATGTTGGGGTCTTATGAAAAGTTGATTGAATATGCATGTTTATCTATTTCAAGCTTGTACTATGAATTGATTTTGTCTATTAAGACTATGCATATTTTGAGCTATGGAACTATGATCTATTAAGAGATTTGATGATGGATTTCAAAGTATCTTCCATGAGGGTTTTACTATGTGTTGGTGGCTTGATTTAAATTGAATTTTCTTATATTATTTCACTTTTGAATTGCATAATTTTGAACTAGCATTACACACCTACCAAGTGTTTGATAAAATATCTTGACAAGGATTCTCAAGTTATTGATGGTTTATTACATAGTTTATAAGTCAAGTGACTTTATGATGATTAAGGGATTGAATGAATGTATTGAATTCATGGAAAGTATCTATAGTGTTTCAAGTTGACAACACCTTGTCGGGGGGTGCCATTCCCGTACTACCATGTTGAGGGGTAGATAACTTGACCACCTTGTCGGGGGGTGCCATGCCCGTACTACCATGTTGAGGGCTAGATACCTTGACCACCTTGTCAGGGGGTGCCATGCCCGTACTACCATGTTGAGGGGTAGATACCTCTACCACCTCACTGAGGCAGTGACATGCCATGGATTCCATGTAGTAGTTACTTGGTCTAGGATTATGGTCTCTTCCTACACATGTAATATATTTGCAAGTTATATGATTTACAAGCATGTTTTACCTCAAGAATTGATCATGCATGCCAAGTTATATGATTTACAAGCATGTTTTACCTCAAGAATTGATCATGCATGCCATATTGATACTATACTTATCCATTGTTAATGACTATACATTTTGACTATGTTGCCTTATGTCTTGTTGTATTGCATCCTACATACTTAGCACACTCAGATGTACTAACGCATACTCTATGCCTACATGATGTTATCATATAAAAACCGGAGCACCTCTCGATCATCCTCTACGTGGCTAGTTTTTACATTTCAAAATATAAGCTTTGGTGAATCCTCAAGTCCGAGGACACTAGCTATGCTACTCTTACTATTCGATCTTTTTATATTGAACACTTGAGACTATGAGGGTGAGGTCGGAAGGTGATTCTAAGTACTAATGCATACTTTTTGCCTACATAATCTAACCATGTATGGACAAAAGCTCCTATTCAGTCGGAAGGTGTCTTGTCCCCCGCTCCTATCTATGTATAGCAGTGTTGTTGGAGCAATTGATGTACTTATGCTTTGAGCTTTGACTCTTTTATTCTTTATAAATATGAAGATTTTTTGTAGTCCCTTTGCCCTTATTTATATCTCTTGTTGTTGTTATTTTGCTTCCGCGACCAAGGATGTGTGATTGATATGCTAAGAGGTTTGTTTGGGGTTCCTTCGGATTCCTCATTCACCATCTCACGTCTAGGCCCTAGGCTGAGGTCGTGACAAACTTAGTATCAGAGCACTAGGTTGTTAATGGTCCTCAGAATCTAACACACCATATCGATTAGAGTCTTGTTCATGGTTGTGAAATACACCACAACTATGAGTAAGAGATTATGAGGAATTTTAGGAAATGTTTTCTTTCTTCATGATCTATGTCGTGCTATATAAGTTAAGGTAAGGCTTTCCCTCTAACGAATGTTCTTTCATATTCTAGATCATACCTATTCCAAGAAGAAGACTATGGAGAGCCCATTCACCCGAGGAACAACCGACCCCTCCCGCTCCTCAAGCGTGTCAAGATGGGGGAGTGGCCCGTGATGAGTTTTGAGATTCTATCACCATGTTGGCTCATGCTATGACTAACTAAATCAACCAAGGGGCCCAAGCTCCTCATGCTACTACTCCAGCCTCAAGGGTGAGGGATTTTACTAGGATTAATGCACCAGAGTTCTATGGATCCAAGGTAGATGAGGATCCCCAAAAATTCATTGATAAGGTGTATGAGGTGTTGTCCATTATGAGGGTTAATTCAGAGGAAAAAGCGGAGTTGGCGGCCTACCAACTCAAAGGGTGGCTCAAATTTGGTTCACTCAATGGAAGATAGAGAAGGGGAATGACAATATTATCCCTTAGGAAGAGTTCAAAGCAGCATTTCTCAATCAGTTCTTTCCTATCAAGCTAAGGGAGGCTAAAATGATGAAATTTATGAATCTAAAGCAAGGGTCTATGAGTGTGAGGGAGTATTCCCTCAAGTTTAACCAATTCTCCAAGTATGCCCCACAATTAATTGTTGAGCCGAGGTCAAGCATAAATAAATTTGTATTGGGTGTGTCTTACTTGGTTAACGAGGTGTGCCATACCACCATGCTAATAGGTGATATGAATTTTTCCCACCTCATGACATATGCCGAACAACTAGAGGGTGAAAAACTTAGTAAAAGAGGAAGTGGTAAGTCTAAGAAGGCTCATTTTGAAGGTGGATTCCAAAATTCCAAGGGTGGTCGATTTTCTCAAGGCCACAAGTTCCAAGGCCAAGGGTCTTCCAATGCTCCTAATAGAAGATTTACCAATGACAACCCAAGGTTACAAGGTGCTGGTAGTGTGGTACATAACCCTATGTGCCAAAGGTGTGGTAAGAACCATAATGGTCCATGTTTGAAGGACTCCAATGCTTGCTATGGTTGTTGTGACGTGGATCATAAGGTGATTGATTGTCCTCATACTAGAAACAAAGGTAGAGATGGTCGTCCACAAGGCCAAGGTGCGAATGCGGGTCAAAAGGGGAGAGGTAGCCAATAAGGGGGTGCTCCAAGTCAAAATAGGTTCTATGGTCTTCAAGGAAGACAAGGGGTAGATGAGGTGTCCGATGTCATCACTGGTATGTTAAAGGTTTTTGATTTTGATATGTATGCATTGATAGACCCGGGTGCCACTCTTTCTTTTATTACTCCTTTTGTTGCAAATAAACTTCATGTTAGTCCCAAATTGTTATATGAATCTTATGAAGTATCTACCCTCGTTGGTGAGTCCATTTTTGCTAGAAGAGTCTATAGAAATTGTCCTATGTCCATTTTGCATAAAATCTTTCCTTATGATTTTGTTGAATTAGATATAGTGGATCTTTATGTCATTCTTGGGATGGATTGGTTGCATGCATACTATGCTCTATTAATTGTAGAATCTATAGGGTGAAATTCCAATTCCTTAATGAACCCTTCCTTGAGTGGGAAAGTTGTGATGTGGTGGTCAAGGGTAGATTCATTTATTGTCTTAAAGCCCAAAAATTGATTTCTAAGTGTTGTCTCTATCATCTTGTGAGGGTTAGGGATGTTAAGTCCAAAGTTCTTCCTATAGAGTCGGTTCCGGTGGTTAATAAGTTTCTTGATGTCTTTCCTAATGAGCATCCTGGTGTTCCTCTCGAAAGGGAAATAGACTTTGGTATAAACCTTCTTCTCTATACTCAACCTATTTCTATTCCCCCTTACCGTATGACCCCGACAGAGTTGAAGGAGCAGTTAAGGGATATTTTTGAGAAAGATTTTATAAGGCCTAGAAAATTACCTTGGGGTGCACCGGTGTTATTTTTGAAGAAGAAGGATGGTTCTCTTAGAATGTGTATTTATTATCGACAACTTAATAGAGTTACCATAAAGAATAAGTACCCTCTACCAAGGATTGATGATCTTTTGGATCAACTTCAAGGGGCTAGTCACTTTTCTAAGATTGATCTTCGGTCAGAGTATCACCAAGTAAAAGTAAGGAAGTGTGACATTCCAAAAATGGCTTTTCGAACTAGGAATGGGCACTTTGAGTTTGTGGGTATATCCTTTTGGTTGACTAATGCACTGACCATATTTATGGATCTCATAAATAAGGTCTTTAAACCCTACCTTGACTCGTTTGTGGTGGTTTTTATTGATGATATCCTGGTCTATTGCCATACTGAGGAGGAGCATGTGGACCACTTGAGGGTGGTGTTGCAAATTTTGAGGGAGGAGAAGTTGTATGCAAAATATGAGAAATGTGAGTTTTGGTTGGGAGAGGTTGCTTTTCTAGGGCATGTGGTGTGAGGTGATGACATTAAAGTGGATCCTAAGAAAATGGAGGTAATTAGAAATTGGCCTAGACCTTTTACTCCATCGGACATTAGAAGTGTCTTGGGTTTGGCGGGTTATTATCGGAGGTTTGTAAAATGGTTTTCTTCTATTGCTTCTCCTATGACTAAGTTGACCAAAAAGAAGGCAAAATTTGTATGCGAACAACTAGAGGGTGAAAAACTTAGTAAAAGAGGAAGTGGTAAGTGAATGAGGCCAAGAATGATGGTGTCATAGAAGGCAAAATTTGTATGGACTGATGAATGTGAGAAGAGTTTCTAAACTTTGAAAGATAAGCTTGTCTCCGCCCTATCTTATCTCTACCGGAAGGGTTTGTTGTATATTGTGATACCTCAAGAATTAGTTTGGGGGTGTGTTGATGTAAGAATTGAGAGGTAGATACCTTGACCATCTTGCCCGGGGGTACCATGCCCGTACTACAATGTTGAGGGGCAGATACCTTGACCACCTTGTTGGGGGTGCCATGCTCGTACTACATGTTGAGGGGTAGACAACTTGACTACCTTGTTGGGCGATGCCATGCCCGTACTACCATGTTGAAGGGTAGATACCTTGACCACCTTGTTTGAGGGGAGGGGTGCCATGCCCGCACTACCATATTGAGGGGTAGATACCTCGACCACCTCACCGAGGGGATGACATGCCATAGATTCCAAGTAGCAGTTGCTTGGTCTATGATTATGGTCACTTCCCACACATGTAATCTATATTTGCAAGTTATATGATTTATAAGCATGTTTTACCTCAAGCATTGATCATGCATGCCATATTGATATTATACTTATCCATTGCTCATGACTATGCATTTTGACTATGTTGCCTTATGTCTTGTTGCATTGCATCTTATAGTACATTCAAACGTACTATGACATGCTCTATGTCTACATAATGTTAACATGTAGGAATAGGAGCACCTCTCGATCATCCTCCATATGGAAAATTTTGGAATTCCGAAATATAAGCTTTGGTGAGTCCTCAAGTCCGGGGACACTAGCTATGCTACTCTTACTATTCAATATCTTTTTTATGTTGAATACTTGAGACTATGAAGGTGAGCCCAGAAGGTGTCTTGGCTCCCGCTCCTATCTATGTTTAGAGGTATTGTTGGAATAGTTGATGTACTTATGCTTTGAGCTTTGACTCTTTTATGCTTTATAAATATCAAGATTTTCCTTAGTCCCTTTGCCCTTATTTATATCTCTTGTTGTTGTTATTTTGCTTTGCCCTTATTTATATCTCTTTTTGTTGTTATTTTGCTTCTATGATCAAGGATGTATATGTGCGGGCCGACAAGGTCACCGCTGCGGTCCTGCCGCCTAATAAACATAACATATAAACAGAATGGCTAAACAGGTGGCAAGTCTTATATTAAGCGACAATCATAAAGCATATACCGAGTTTCTATTTACCGTGTCACATCTAGGCCCTAGGCTTGAGTCGTGACAATAGGAGGCTATGAGGTGTTTTAGGAAATGTTTCACTTTATTATGATTCTTGTCATGCAATTAGAGGTATCTAAGGTTATTCCTCCTACTAGCGATGCCCTCTTTGCTATTGCTATAAAATACCACCAAGAAGAGCTCTATTGCTTAGGGTGAGGTTGACTAGCAAGCCCCTTCCGAGCAACAAGAGGAGAATGCTTCTCGTGTGGAGTCTAGGAATGCTTTCACCATGTTTACCCCTAAGCTTTGGTCAATGCTAATTGAGAGGTTGTTATTGTTCTCTAAGCACCTACCTCGACAATAAGAGTTCATGATTTCATGAGGATGAACCCGCAGAAGTTTCATGGATCAATAGTTGATGAGGATCAATTGACTTTCTTGATAAGGCTTATAGAAATGTAGCCATGATAGGTATACCATGGTTGGTAGGGAAGTGTTCAAAGTGGCCATGGTGTTTGCATTGGAAAATTGGCATCATTATTTGTATGGGGTCTATGTTTATGTATTCACCAACCATAATAGTCTCCAACATGTGTTGACAAAAAGAGATCCTAATCTATGGCAAAGGAGATGGTTGGAACTTCTCAAGGATTATGACACGAGTGAGAAGTATCACCCTGGTAAGGCTAATGTTGTAGCTGATGTACTTATTAGGATGTCCATGGGTAGTGTGTCACAACTTGAAAATGATGGGAAAATGAGTATTTAGGATGTACCTGTAGTATTCTGTGTGACAGATTTTGCATGCACATTAGATGTTATGGGAAAATGGAACTAGCAAAGGAAGTACATAGATTGGCTAGATTTTTTGGGGGGGGGGGGTAAAGTTGAATGAGGCCAAGAATGATGGTGTCATGGTGATAAGTGACTTCGAATCGTCATTGGTTGAGGATGTTAAGTCTAAACAAGATCTTAATCCCTCCTCGATTGAGTTGAAGGCCTTGGTGAAGGAAGGAAAGATAGAGGTCTTCTCATAAGGGGGAGATAGGCTGCTTTATTATCAAGGGAGATTATGTGTACCGGATGTTGATGGGTTGAGAAACTTGATATTGTTGGAGACTCACAACTCTGCCTACTCAATTCACCCTGATTCCATTAAAATGTTTAGATATTTGAGGGAAGTGTATTATGGAATGGAATGAAGAAGGATATTGCTAAATTTGTGGCCAAATACTCCAATTGTCAACAAGTTATAGTGGAACATCAAAGATCGATTGGTTTGGCTCAAGATATTAATATTCCTACTTGGAAGTGGGAAGATATTAATATGGATTTTGTAGTGGGGCTACCTAAGACCAAAGGCACTATGATACTATATAAGTAATAGTGAATCAAATAATAAAATCGGCTTATTTATTGCTAGTTAAGATTACTTTTGGTGTCGAGGATTATGCCAAGTTATATATTCGATAGTTGGTGAGGTTGCATAGGATTCCATTGTCCATATTCTGGATCGTGGTACTTAATTTACCTCCGATGTTTATGATTTAGTTTATTTGACTTCAATGTTTATGATTTAGTTTATTTAAAGGTATCACCTATGAAAGGTGTGTACGATTTGGTAAAAAGGGGAAGTTAAGCCCTAGATATGTAGGGCCTTGCAAGATTGTGAGAGGGTTTGGTAAGGTGGTATATGAGTTAGATTTGTCGTTAGATATGAACATAATTCATCCAGTTTTCCATGTATCAATGTTGAAAAAGTTCATGGGAGATCCAAATTTCGTAGTTCCATTGGAAGGTGTTAATATTGAGGAGAATTAGACATATGAAGAAGTTCTGGAGGAGATACTAGTTAGACAAGTAAAGAGATTGAGGAACAAAGATGTAGCGTCTGTTAAAGTCCTTTGGAGGAACAAACAGGTTGAAAGAGCGGCTTGGGAAGGGGAAACAGACATGATGAAATGATATCCCTATCTTTTCCACACTACTCAAGCCTAAGGTAATAAGATGATCATTTCTAAGATGTCAAGTCTTATAAGTCCGCCCTTAGAGTCAAGTTGCATACATTCATTATAAAGACCTCAAATGTGTCACGTCCCAGTTTATGGGCCGTGACTGACACCCATTTAGGG
>BAUE01092894.1:0-12775 GCA_000787875.1 Solanum virginianum | reverse complement strand
AAGTATAATATCGTAAGCACGATTCTTTCAGAAAATCCGATATGAGCACATTCATAACATGATGTGATGCCACTAGGGGCTCACCATAAGTTTATAGAACTGTATATATTAAAAAGCTCAAGTCTTGTCTTGGGTAGCCAAAAAGGCCGGAAACTATTAGTTTTTGAGATAAGATCAAAGTTGCTGAATGAAGTTATCACTTCTCACTTTAAAAGCTGAATGTGAACACATTTTAACATAAAGTGAATGAGTCTGAATTATGGGTATGGTGCCCTTGCATAAGGTAAGAATAAAACATCATCACAATGAAGTATAAAGAATATGAGATAGGAAAGCATTGACGCCTCATTCTAATTAACTTATCACTATCAACGCTCAAGGTTTGCTTTGGCTCATCATCTCAACATCTCCCCCTTAGCTCAAAGGTCACCTATCTAAGTCTGTGAACTAATTCTCTTTACTATGTTATAAGTACAACCCTCTAGGCGATTGGAGCACCACTATGTATAAAATGCTTGTATCCTCTTGTTACATACTACTCAAAGATGCGAAACTGTTGCTAAAATATTTTTGCGAGGTACCAACTTCTAACCTTCTTCTGTCTTTATAGGCGTCTTCAATTTCTTGCTACTCTCATTGGCACCACATTCGCTTTCTAAGACTTATGATTTAATATCTTCCTTTTTAGTCTGCTAGCACTCATCTTCTATGTTCTCTTACCTTGGACTGAAGAAAGCTTGAACTATAGCTGAAATCTCCTCATTATCTATGACTATCCTCTTTGGACTCAACTCTTAAGGATAGTAGATAAGATTTACATTAGCTTACTCCACATTGACGACTTCATTATACTATCTAGATTGTTGTAGCAATCATAACTTGGAACTTCCTATAGCTTTACTCTATCATGGCTACACCTCTTAAGCCTCTTGTTATCTCACGAGCTATCCTTCATCCACTATCCCTACCAAAGGGGCACCTACTCCACACTCATTCATCACATTCTTTGAAAGTCAACATCCTAATCCCGAACATACGCCATGGGGAGCCTCTTAAAGTAATTCCCTAATATAAGTTATCATTATCACATGTTATCTCCCTTTTCACATAACTCCTCATGTAGTACTAACATGGCAGGGCATTACACTCTCCTATCATATCACACCTACTCATAACTACTAGGTAAAATTCTAGAAACACAGGTCCACTAAAACCTCGTAGCAAGTACTCTGTCAACATATCTTACACTTATAGACTGGCTTGGATATACATCTTAGGCTCTCTTCTTATCTAATGATTTAGCCTCAATTTACTATTTTCATCTAAGGATCGCATACAATGTTCTTGTAACACTATACTTCTTTCAAGTCAATAGCTTAATTTCTCGCTAATGCTATGTCAAGTCTACTAGACCTGTCCTCCAAGTAATAATGTCACTCTCATCTTGTTGTCCCCTCTTTTCATGATACCCATTTAAGGTTCAAGCTTAAGGTTTAATACTGAATACATGCATCCACACTTCTTATATACATATATACTCTAATAACTCTAAACTACTAAATAAGGTCAAGAATTGTTAGATTACCAACCCTTATGATAAGAATTAATTCGCCAGCTCATGGTTTGTCTAAGCATAATCCATCATCATACTCCCTTTACTGGGTCAGATAGTATTCACTCCTCCATCATACCTCCTTACCTAGCTAAGCTTGTAACTCTACAATTCTCACATGACTCCCGTTTCAAAATCATGAGCCTAGTTTACATTTTCTACTACTTTGTGCCCTTTGTTCTCACATTCAGCACCTATACTCATCATTACTAACAACATGTTACTTCAACATTAACTCCTTTCATATTCAAGTGTGCATCTTCTCATACAAACTAACGACTCTTCATATACCTTATCATAGAAGCTATACTATTCTTAATATTCTTTAACTAAAACCTATAAGGAACCCAACTAATAACCACAGGACCCTTAGCTACTAGCTTCAAGAAGTTACTATTCTTACTCTTTGTGCTTACTGCATCTTTCTAGCTGTGGGAACCTTCTATCACATGGTTTAAAAAGGACTTCAATCCCTTTCTCTCAAGGGTAGAGGATACTATTAGGTATTAGAGACATAACTTAATTTTTCACTCAAGAGATAACATCTACAGAATGATAGAGGGAACATAATCTATAAAACATCATATCTTGCTCTAACTCAAATACACGATTCATGTGAATAGGAGTGCAATATTATGGATCGATAACTCAAGCACACTAGTCGGCTCATCTCAAGCCTAGTATAATCTCTTTGCTTTCTGAATACTTTATCTAAAAGGAACTCAACAATAAGGATCTGAGATTCTCTGTTCCAACCACCGTAATTTATGAGAGGTGGTCGAATGAATCTGGAAACTGGATGAATATAGACAAGTTTTCTTAGAAAGTAACTGTATTGCACAATCTAGAGTATGAAAGAAGGGAAACTTTTCTTAGATGTCCATAGTCCCTCATTTATAGAAGTGGGACCCTCACAAACATAAATAAGACTCTACGACACAACTTCGTAGACACCTTAGGATACTTGAACTCTGTGCTTTGATACCAAGTTTGTCACGTCCCGAGCCTACACCCTAGATGTCCACTTGAAAACTATTTTTGGTCCCAAGCGAACCACTTGGCTTGGCTAACTTACTCAGCGGAAGACAATAATACTATAATGAACTAGAATGGACTCAAATTTCATGAACTTAAATAATACAGTGATAAAGTATACAACTTAACATAAAAACTTTCAAAGAAATAACTTGAAACAGTGTCTTTCTAGTCTAGAAACCTCTAAAGTACTGACTCTGAAATAAGGCATCGGAGAAGACTCACAGGTACCTCAACAAAATTAAATACAAATAAATGAAAACTCCTGAGCTCCTCTGGATGCTAAGAGGTCTCACCAACCGCTGATGGGGACTGTCCTACTGATCAGCTGCTATCATAGACACCTGTAGCTGCATCATGATATGATGCAACGCTAAAGGCGTCAGTACGTGGAATATACGGTATGCAAGATGGTCAAAACATAATAAAAGTAGAATACTTACTTTAAAACTGCACTTGGAGATAGATTAACTAACAAAATATGTCATGCATATGAAATATAAATATATATTCTTAAACTTGTCAGAAGTGCAACTCAACAAAAGAGAAATATTTACGTTAACACTTTAGTGTACAAGCTAAATATATATAAAATATGGTACTCAAAACTTAGTTCTGTACTTGACTCAACTTTATTAAATATGCAACATAAATAAGGAAAATACTTTAATAAGGAATACTGAATCTCTACTATGTAGAATAAAAATCTTTACTTCTTAGGGAGTTTCTCTAACCGACAACCATCACTATTAGCTTCGTCATGATACAACGTCTTTCCCACGCTACCAGAGCAGTCCCGTACTTTGCCGGGGTAGGGGATGAAGAACTAGGGAAGTGGATCCATGTCAAAACTGAGTCATCTCAGTGGCTAAAGAGGAAGGTACTGTAGTACAATCCTATCCTATGCTGGCTACATAGTTTATGAGTTTGAGTAATTTATTTTACTCTTACCCATATCGATGCTCAATACTACTCCCAAAATACCTTATATAGCTCATACTTAAAAGATCATAAATTCTTGAAATCTGGCTTTCTTGGAGACTTAGCCCAACTTACTACTTAGTTTACTCATGTAACTTCTTTAACTTTACTAAAACTAGTATCTTTCATGTACTTTCAAACATACTAGATTTCTCAACTAAAGTACCAAGAAACTTTCAAGAAAATCATTCTTTAATATATAATGTACTCAGCTAAAATACAAGAATGATTCAATCTCGTCTTGAACAATAAGCTTTATGGGTGTTCATGAAATCCATGTGAATTTACAGAAAAATCATTTATAACTTAAAAATCTAGGAGTCAATACTTTAATAACAATTAAAGAATCAAGATTCATCATTATTAAATCAAGAATCTATGCATACGTAAAGAAATTTACTAAACTTTGCAAGATTTTCATGAAAGTAATCGAAACCAAGACTTGAGACTTCTGTGATGAAAACTAGGTTATATTTTCTAAAATATTCTAAAAATAATAATTTTAGAGTGGCCGTACATACCTGGGAAAAGAATTCTTGAAGAATGGAAAAAAAAAAATTCTTGAGCCTTGCTACGAATCTTGATATTTCTTACACTTGAGTTCTTGAGAGGGTTTTTGAAGAATGAGGGTGTAAAATAGGCGTTTAGGGCTTAAATATGACTTAAAATCGATTAGTTTAGAATTAAGGGGTGTGGGAAAGGTCCAAACTACCCTCCCCAACTAAACGAAAAAAAATCAATCGGATTTGTACAGGTGTGTGTCGTACACCTGGGTTGTTTTCCTGATTTTCATAGAGTTTCAGTTTACGTCAAAATTTCAGAAAAGAACTAGTGTGATTCCGTGTCCTTTCTGCGTCGCGGAAGGGACGCATAATGCTCACTGTTTTTTACTTTCTTTGAAAAAAATAATTCGCATTTTTTCACGTTAAAGTCGAGTCGAGATCATTTTTCGACTCAGTTTTTCGCATTGAGCGCAAATTCGGTCTTGGATTTGCAAACGAAGCATTGGAAGACACGTTACGGACAAGGTCAATTCTAGAGGTATTTTTGTCTTTTCACCGAGTGTTACAAAAGAATACTATAATTAAGAAAATGCTATTTCATTTCTTAATTATTACAATGATATCTATATTAAATAAAGTAAATAATTATCATTAAATTTTTTACCCTTTTTTCAAAAAAAATCAATAAATAATATATAAATTTTTAGAAAAAAATCAAGAGCCATAAAAGATTTGGAGCATCAAGCGGTTGCTTTAGTAGATGGGTCTGCCACAAGTCATACTAACAATCCATAGGAAAAACTTGTCAGACCATAAGTCATAGTTACAGACTACAAATCGTGGAATGAGGGTTTAAGCTGGGGCGGAGAGGGCTCATCCGAACCTTCTTCAGTAGAAAATTATATTATTTATATATTATTAAAATAATTTTTTAGGTATATATAACATATGTGGATTCTTATTTGACAAGTTTATATGTTTATTTTTTAAAATTTTAAAATTTAAATTGAAATTCTGACTCCGACGCTCGACTTAAGGATAAAGAGGATTTAGGTTGACCTTTCCAAGACCACGGATGATGATTTGATGACCATGATCGTACAGTTATATCACATCTTGTACGTTCTAGATTTTTTTTTTATAATTTACGCACTATTGATGAGAAAGATTACACTTTGGTTGTTGCTTAGAACCACCTTACTTGTGTTTTGAGCAACACAACACACTGATTCATGATTATTGATTTCATTATCATAATTCAAAATTTTGAATTTGATTATTCATCTGTTAAGTTCATAATAATATTTTTTACTATATATTTTGATTGTGTTCGTGCAAATGTGAATAGCTAAATCTGATAACTACGATTGTGGAAATCATGATTCTTCAACGTTGTGCATACATATTATTATATGTGTGTGATTTAACTTCTTTTGAAAAATCACTTCTGAAATGTAACAAATATAAAACAGTTAAGAAAATATATTTACAAAAAGTTAATTCTTTTAAATAATTAAGAAACTTGATTTAAAAAGATTTTAATAAATAAAATTTTAAAAATTTAGAGAGAGTAAGAGGTTCATATTTCCACTTTAAGAAGATGTTAGCTCCCAAAATATTTGACTAACTTTTTTTTTGGAAGAATGATCAAGTAAAAAGAAAACACATTTTAAGGCCCTTTAATTTAAGAAAAACTTAAAATATTTGAAAAATAGATTAATTTTATTCAAAACAATTGATTAAGTAAAAGAGCACTTGAACAAAATCACGACATGGACCCAAGCGTGGTTGTTATCTTCTTGGACCAGTGACTTGGGCCTGTTGATGCATTTTGGGCTTTTGGCCCACCTTTTGATATGTACACCAGTGCATATTAATAATGAATATCAGTATATATCATCTTCAAATTCTGTATATTTGCTTCCATTTCACTACATATCAACTTTTTATTTTGAATATATCCAAGAGTGACTCGATAACGTCAACTCAACGATATATAAAGGTGAAGTCCAAAATGAACTCGGACTAATGGATTTTTATCTAATCTGATCATAAATTTTAAAAAATGACAAGTCTAGTGCACTAAAGTTTTTCCTGTGCGAAAGATCTGAGAAAGGACCCAGTCACAAATTTAAACAATAAAAAACACTTAGGAGATTAATGACCCATTCACCAAATTACTACTTGCATGAATTAGGCTAGATAGTTTCAACTAGGTAAACAAAGAGGAATCCATATTTTAGATGACTTTTAACAAAAAAAAAAAAAAACATTTTCAACTAGGTAAACAAAGAGGAACCCATATTTTAGATGACTTTTAAAAAAAAAAAAAAAAAACATGGCAAATATCTATATATTCATAATTAGAATCACAAATCAAAGTTATAAACAATGTACTCACAAATAGAGCAGTGATAAAACTTGGAAATAAGTCATTGTTCGCGCTTAGTTTCATTGTACTTTTTTTATTTAATTTAAAAAATCGTCTTGGGGTGACGAGGGGTTTGGCAATGACCCCTACCTCATAAATTAAAATCCAAAAGGTGAATATATTTAGGAGAGGGACATAAACCAAACCTCCTCAAAATATCGATAAATATAGATATTTAAAGCTACATAATGAATCATCAAGACAGAATCAACATCTCAAGAAATCGAAAACAAAAAAAGGGAGATTGAACTAGCTAAGAGTGGGGAAAGAAATACTACCTCTTTAGGCTCTTAACTTTTACATGATGAAAAAATTAATTTGAACATAAACTAACTATTGATTATGCTAAACTGGATTAACGATCTTAATACAAAAACACTACTTTTGAAAGGATTTTCCAAATGTTTATAAAAGATAGTAATTATATCATAAACATATAGAAATAGAAATATATACATTACTTATTTTCTTATAAAAACGACTTGAACATTTTTTTTTTTATTTTTATAAAGCTAAGTATTCTAAATTATTTCAAATTGAAGAAGCTCAAAAACTAATTAATCAATATCGTGGAGGGCAAAATTGTATCAACACATGTATTGTTCTTCGCTTCAAAATTATTATTTTTTAACAGTTGCAAACGTTAAAGTAAGAATAAAATAGCAAATTATTTCGTCAAATAAAAAATACTTATAAGTTAAAAAGTCATAAATGAAAAATGATTAACTTATAATTTTTTATTGTTAACAAAACGAGTGAATAAATTAAAATTACATATAAGCGAATTTGACCTAGTTTTAAACTTAAGCCAAACTAAAGTGTATTGTATCACATTGCAAGTTTTCTTTAAAAGATTGTTTCAAATTTTAGAAGAGGTCGATAATACTTACTGAGTTTTATATTCACAGTTGTTTGAATTAAAAAAAAAAGTAAAATAAAATATTAACACGTTATATCTCAATTATTTATTTATATGTTTCTTTTTTCATATCGGAATACAGGGATCTTAGGCTAGTCTGGTTCCAACACGACGTACAATTTATATTACTCCCACGTTTAAGGTGTTAAATAATTTTTGAGGTAATTGCAAATATGTATTAAAAAGTTATTAATTTACAAAAAAAAAAGATATAGCTAAGAAAATAATAAAATAAAAGGAAAACTACATAAAAGAAACTCAATGTGAAATTATTTACTCAAAATTGAACCCAACTCGCTGTGATACTGTGGCGATATATTGATATCATATTGGTATCATATAAAATTATATTTTTTTTAAGAAATAAACAAAAAATAATTAAACTCTAATTTAGTAGAGACTATATTCATTGTGATACTCTGTCAGTATTGGTATCGTATAAGACTGCAGCTAGAGCTGTCAATACGAGTCTACTCACCCCATCCAGGCTAACCTTTATAGACTTTGAAATTTGACAGGTCAGGTCGGGTTGGCCCCCTTTTTTTTACGGGCTAGAAAATAGCTACCCCAACCCGTTTGTACGTGGGCTGCGGGCCTTGCCAGGCCCTCACATTTTTATTCTTATTATTTTTTAATAATTTTTAAATTAAATTATAATTTAAACATATTAAAATAAATAGCAACATGATAATAATACATAGTGTTAGTGTTACTATTATTTACTGTTTCTTAATCCCTGTGCCAAATCAATAAGGGACAAGTAAAGATGGACAGAGGAGTACATATTATAAAAACATAATTTGAATCTAAGTTTTATTATTTAAAAGTTTTTAATGAACTTTGAGTTTAGACTCTTATTATTTTTAATACTCTATTTTATTTTTATTTTTAATTATTTTTTAATTTGGCCCACAGACCGGCCCAACCCATATTGTAAAAGCCCCACAAAACAGCAGGCTTATTCAGACCGGACTAAAAATTCTATTTTTTAAATGGGCTTCAAAAATCGTAGCCCCGCCCTGTTAAATCACGGGTTAGACCAGGTCGGCCTAACGGGCCTAGCCCATATTGACGACTCTAACTGGAGCTTAATTCTTTGTGATATTCCATTGATATATTGATACCCTGTCGATATCATATAGTTTTGGACTTTTTTTTATTTTTATTTTAAGAAATTGAACAATTAAGAGAAAATTATTAAAGTCACAAGCTTATTTATTTAACTTTCAATTAGTAGAAAATATATTCTAGTGATCCTCCGTTGGTATATTGATATCATATTGATATCATATAGGACCGAACATAATTCTCTGTGATACTCCATCGGCATACGGATACCTTATCTGTATCATATAATTTTGGGCTCTCTTTTAATAAATAAAATAATTAAGAAAAAATTATTAAAGTCACAAACTTTTTTTTAAATTCTAACTTAGTAGAAAAATATTCTTTGTAATACTCTGTCGGCATATTGATACAATATCAGTATCATATAGAATTTAGTTTAATCATCTGTGATACCCTATTAGTATACTGATACCCTGTCGGTATATCATATAAGGGGACACTGACATCAGCGTGATGTCAGCTTGTGAATTTTAATAGTAAGGGGCATAAATGTAAGGAGATATATGCATGCAAATAATTTTCTTTAAAGGGGTATAAACTTAGTTTTTCCTAAAAATAAAATATAGCCAAATTTGCTATTAAGCTACGGTTCGTCTCTATTTAATTGCAGTTAAATCAAGGTTAAATAATATTAGTTTTTTTTTTTACTTCTTATTAGTCATGATTCACTTTTATTATTTACTAGCTATGAGTTGATCGTGGCTAAATGCCTAATTTATTTTTATTTTTTTGTATAAGAGAGAAGACAAAAATTCATCATCGATGTTGTCCCAAATTTTTAAAAAGACACCCCAATTGTGGGTGACCTATTAACCCATGAATCTATTTAGTTTCTTTGTAAATACTCCATTTTGATCCATTTTCTCATCTATGTTTGTGAGATGTGCGTGAAGCTCTCATTTTGCTTCCAAAAATCAATTAAAAAGTGCCATGTTTCAATTATTTTCTCTATTAATTAATTATTTTATTTTTAAATATGTCATTTTCCCCAAATTTTCAAAAAAGCCTTTGGTTGAAGATTTTTTTTAATAGGAAAATAAGCACTCTCTAATGAAACTAACTCAAAGGGATAAGCATATGATTTAATTTCTAGTTCAAAAAGTCAATTTGTGAAACCGTTCAAGATTTAATTTCTTCTTAATTATATATTTCTTTTAAATTTGAGGAATTGCAAGAACATTGAACACATTCTTTTAAAAAAAATTAAATTGCTAAATCATAATGAATTTGAGTTAGAATTCTATTGGTTAGCTCTAAGGAGCCACCACCAATTGGCAGCCTCAAACCACTCTCCGCCCAACTCACAACGACTGCCAAACAACCCCATTGTTCTCCTTTCCCCATTACCATCTCCGCAAGCTAGCGAGCTTCAAACTCACACAACTATGAACCAAACCCATTATCTGTCCCTCTTCTCCTTCGCTACATCAAAAAGTCCAACCAACAGTTCCCAAACGACCCACTAAACCAACAAACTAACACCAACTTTGGTGAAGAAAGCCAACAAAACACGAAAAATTCGAGCCTGCACGAGTGAATAAAGCAACCAAATAAAAACCCATGAATTTGAGTTAAATTTTGTTGATTAAAAATTTAAAGTTTTGATAGAGAATTTTGTATGAGTTAAAGCATAACCAATAATTTTTATTTTTGAAATTGTTCTGGTTGAATTGATCCATGTTTTAAATTAATTTAATTAATTAAAAGGAGATGAGTCTCACGCACAAGTCCATAGATGAGAAAATATGTCAAAATGGGGTATTTACAAAGAAACTAAATAGATTCATGGGGTAATAGATCGCCCGCAAAGTTGAGGTGTCTTTTTGAAAATTTGGGACAACATCAGTGGTGACTTTATGTCTTCACTCTTTTGATAACTAACCATAAAGTAGTGTACATGTAATGTGTCAATGTTATAGAGAGTATATAAACGTATATGGACATTGTATAAATGGTGTATGAAGATGTATATATAATATATAAATAATTATGTATTATATATACAATATATCGATATTTGTATAAATAGTTGTAGTGTATATATAATGTACCGATATTGTATAAATCATGTATAAACTTGTGTTAATATCATGTAACTGATATATAAACATATATATACAATGTACAAATAATTATATAGTGTATATGTAATATAATGATATTGTATGAATACGTATAATTATGTATTGATATTTATTAACTATCACTCATTCTCATCTTAATAAATAAAAAATAATAAAAAAATGTATATATTCATTTTTCCACAAGAAAGTGTAACAACTGGAAAAGGGAAAAAAATTTAAAAGAAGATAATATGTCATTTGGTATTAATATTTTAATGGTTAAGATCTATTCTTAATTTGTTTTTTACAATAATTACTTTTGTATCAAAGATTTGAACAATGATGGGATCTTTAGATTTTAACTTTATCTAACAAACATATCAAGATAACGAATTTACACAAATGCACCTAATGTTTTATTTTATTTTATTTTTACCTTTTTGTCTCTCTATATATAATATTTGTTCAATTTCCTATAGCTTGATTTCACTATAAAAAATGATAGTAATATATAAAAAATGGAGAGTTACGAAAGAGGAAGGGGGAGGTTGATTTTGTTGATCTGTATGAAAGAGATACACTCTCTCTGTACATTTTTAGTAGTTAGTAATTTCTAAAATAGATTTTTAATTTTATTTGTGATTTTTAGCATATTAAGAAAAACAGGGAGTATCTTTTTCATGTTTTATTCTTCTGATTAAATACTATTTTTTAAATTATTTTTAAAAATTTAATACTAAATATCAATTAATGGAGATAATATGATAGAATACCTATATATAAATAATTATTTTCTTAATGAATATGCCAAGAGATAAAATATACCTATATTTTCTTTCTGTTCATGAGATCTTTAATTAGGCAAAAATTATGAAAGAGATTTTGAGTTCTCATAGGGGTTCTAGAAAGGGAAAAAAATTTAGTAGCTTAATTAATTGACTATCTAAATTTTTAACTTATTGGTGAGTGATCCATTCCTTATTTTGTAATTTTTTTTTCAAAAATTAAAGTAGGACAAAGGAAAATAAGGAGCAGATAACGAGGTGGAAAATCGAACTCTCATCAATAAATTGAAAGTTTAGTTAATCAATCAAGTGAGCTATTAAGATTCGTATATTCTCCTCTCTTTGTACGTTATTGTCTTTACTATATGGTAAAACTGAGGGTGACAAAATTAAACCCAACCCGTTCAAGCCGCCTAACCCGTTGAAGTTTGAGCAGGTTAATAACCCACCCATTTAATAGCTTAACCCATCTCAACCCAACCATTTAAAACTGGATTGATATTCAACCCGAATTAACTCGAGAGAGATCTTGTCAAAATATTTTTTAAATATTTTTTTTTAATTTGATATGTTTTATATATCCAAAATTAAGAAAAATATAATTTAATTAAGTACTAAAATATTGAAAAAGAACAAATAAAGTAAATAAAACTTAGTAAAAGTTCGGTGGGGTTGGATCCTGACCCGCTCTATAACCCGTTACTCAACCTGTTTTGACCCAAGCAAATTTAGGTTGAGTTGGGTCTTGACCCATTTGTTGTCTTGACCAATTATAACCCACTCAAATTTAACGCAACCCATCCAATTGTCACCCCTAGGTAAAACACCTCTTCAAATTTAATTAGAGATTTCAGAGGGAAAAAACAACATTGTTGGCACCAAACTAGTCTAATCCCCTTCCTCCAAGTGAACCCTATCAGTGGCGTAGCCACATTGGGATTAAGAGGTTCGGAGGAACCCCCTTCAGCGAAAAATTATACTGTTTATATATGGTGAAAATTTAAAAATAAATTTTTATGTATATATAATAGATGTTGATGAACCCCCTTCACTTAATTCGTGTGTCTACTTCTTAAAATTTTAAATTTCTTTGACAAAAATTTTGACTTTACCACTGAACCCTACTTGATTCAAACATGAAAAAGAAGCATATGAGATTGTGCTTCTCAACTCATGGAGATTGATATAACGTGTGGATATGTTAGCATTAAAATTAAGTGGAGAATAAAAGTATGTATATATATATATATATATATATATATATATATATGGGCCGTGACTAGCACCCGTTTGGGGTGCCCGGATCACATAATCCGAC
>BAUE01092917.1:0-12763 GCA_000787875.1 Solanum virginianum | reverse complement strand
CTATCAATGCATACATATCAAAATCAAAAACCTTTAACATACCAGTGATGAAATTGGGCACCTCATCTACCCCTTGTCTCCCTAGAAGAGCATAAAATCTATTTTGCTTGGAGCACCCCTTTGTTGGCCTCCTCTTCCCTTTTGACCTGCATTCGCACCTTGGCCTTGTGGACGACCATCTCTATCCTTTGTTTCTAGCACGAGGACAATCAATTACCTTATGACCCACTTCACCACATCTATAATAATATTGGAGTCCTTCAAACTGGGACCATTATGGTTCCTACCATACCTTTGGCACATATGATTATGCACCACACCCACCACCACCTTGGAACCTTGGGTTGTCATTAGCAAACCTTCTATTAGAAGCATTGGAAGACCCTTGGCCTTGGAACTTGTGGCCTTGAGGAAACCCGCCACAAACACTCATCATGTGTCATTAGCAAACCTTCTATTAGAAGCATTGGAAGACCCTTGGCCTTGGAACTTGTGGCCTTGAGGAAACCCGCCACCCTTGGAATTTTGGAATCCACCTTCAAAATAAGCCTTCTTAGACTCACCACTTCTTTTGTTTCTAAGCTTTTCACCCTCTAGTTGTTCGGTAAATGTCATGAGGCAAGAAAAATCCATATCACCTATTAACATGGAGGTATGACTCTTTTCATTAGCCAAGTCTGATATACCCAACACAAATCTGATATACCCGACACAAATTTGTTCATCCTTGACCTCGGCATCAACCAATTGTGGGGCATACTTGGAGAGTTGGTTGAACTTGAGGGCATACTCCCTCACACTCATCCTTGACGTCGGCATCAACCAATTGTGGGGCATACTTGGAGAGTTGGTTGAACTTGAGGGCATACTCCCTCACACTCATAGACCCTTGCTTTAGGTTCATAAATTCCATCATCTTCGCCTCTCTTAGCTCAATAGGAAAGAACTGGTTGAGAAAAGTCGCTTTGAATTCTTCCCAAGGGATAACATTGTCATTCCCCTTCTCTATCCTCCATTGAGTGAACCAAATTTGAGCCACCCCTTTGAGTTGGTAGGCCACCAACTTCACTTTTTTCTCTTAATTAATCCCTATAATGGTCAACACCTTATATACCTCATCAATGAATTCTTGGGGATCCTCATCCACCTTGGACCCATAGAACTCTGGTGGATGCATCCTAGTAAAATCCCCCACCCTTGAGGCCGGAGTGGGTGCATGAGAAGCTTAAGCCCCTTGGTTGATTTGGTTAGTCATAAAATGAGCCAACATGGTGATAAAATCTCAGAACTCATCACGGGCCACTCCTCCATCCTGAGGAGCTTGAGGAGCAAGAGGGGCCGGTTGCTCCTCAGGTGAATGGTCTCTCCTTAGTCTTCCTCTTGGAATAGGCATGATCTAGAATAGTAAAGAACATTTGTTACAGGAAAAAGCTTTACCTTACTTCTAAAGTATGATATAGATTATAATGAAGGGAAATATTTTCTAAAACGCCTCATAGCCTCTTACTCATAGTTGTGGTGCACTTCACAACCATGAAGAAGACTCTAATTGACATGGTGTGTTGGATTCCGAGGACCATTAACAACCTAGTGCTCTAATACTAAGTTTTTCAAGACCCAAGCCTAGGGCCTAGATGTGACACGGTTAATGGGAACCTAAAGGGACCCCAAACAAGCCTCTTAGCATATCATATACACATCCTTGGCCGTGGAAGCAAACTAAACAATAAAAAGAGATATAAGTAAGGGAAACAAGAATAAGGGATATCTTGATATTTATAAAGCATAAAAGAGTCAAAGCTCAAAGCATAAGTACATTAATTTTTCCAACAACACCTCTAAACATAGATTGGAGTAGGGGCCAAGACACTTTACAGGCTCACCCTCATATCCTCAAGTGTTCAACATGAAAAGATATCAAATAGTAAAAATAGCATAACTAATGTCCCTGGAGTTCAAGACTCACTAAGGATTATCTCCAAAGCACCTAACTAGCCACGTAGAGGACGATCAAGAGGTGCTTCGATTTCTATATTGTAACATCATATAGACATAAAGTATGCGTTAGTATGTTTGAATGTACTAAGTATGTACGATGCAATGCAATAAGAGATGGGATAACATAATCAAAATGCATGGTCATAGGCAATGGATAAGTATAATATCGATATGGCATGCATGATCAATGCTTGAAGTAATACATGTTTGTAAATCATATAACTTGTAAATATAGATTACATGTATGGGAGGAGACCATAATCATAGACCAAGTAACTATTACTTGGAATCCTTGGCATGTCACCCCCTCGGTGAGGTGGTCGAAGTATCTAGCCCTCAACATAGTAGTACAGGAATAGCACCCCCCGACAAGGTAGTCAAGGTATCTACCCCTCAACATAGTAGTACAAGCATGGCACCCCCCAACAAGGTGGTCAAGGTATCTACCCCTCAACATGGTAGTACGGGCATGACACCCCCGACATGGTGTGGTCAACTTGTAATACTATAGATAATTTCCATAAATTCAATGCATACATATAATCCCTTAATTGTAATAATGTCACTTGACTTGTAAACCATGAAATAGATCATCAGTAACTCAAGAATCCTTGTCAAGACACTTTATCAAACACTCATCATGTGTGTAATGCTAGTTCAAAATGATGCAATTCTAGAATGAAGTAGTATGAGAAAACTCAATGTAAATCAACCCACCAACACATAGTAAAACCCTTATGTAAGATATCTTGAAATTTATCATCAAATCTCATAATAGATCATAGTTTCATAGCTCAAAACATGCATAGCCTCAATAGATAAAATCAATTCATAGTATAGGCTTGAAATAGTTAAATATATATAATCCATCAACATTTTATTAAACCCCTACATAATTTATAATCAATATCCATAATAAAAGATACCCATAGATGATTCAACTTGAAAACGTGTGATTTTTCATAAAAAGGGGAGATTGGGCACCATGGGTGAAAGGACCCAATGGTTGAAACCCACATACCTCAAACTTGGGTTTTCTTGATGTAATCTTGAAGGAGACTTGAAGCTTGAATAGATTTATTGAGATCCGGAATTAAGCTTGAGGCACTTGAATTTGGATGAAATATTTGGTTAAGTGTTAGATAGGGTTTTGAGAGGGTCTTGAGTGATGTAGAGTTGAAAAATAGCTAAGTTTAAGTGTTTTCATACATATGTGGGTATGGAGCTATGACACCAAGGCTTTGGGGCTGACATAGATTTTTAGGTAAAAACTAACACTGATCCGTGCCCCTGGCGGGTCGCGGCCAGGGGGTTTGCCACTGGAAATCAAAATTTTTGAAAAATCATTTTTTGCTATGGGATCTCTAAAATTAGGGTTATACCTATTTCTCACTCAATATTTCTCCTTGATCACGAATATTAAGTCAAATTTTCGATGTCATGCATGAATTTTGAGATATATGGAAATTAAGATTATGGATATTTTCGAGGCACATTTTTGGGTGTTTTTGGTACGTTTCAGTAAATTTATTGTTCACTCTGAATTTGAGAGATATTGAAGTGAATAGAGCACAGTAAAAACTAGTTTGATTCATGTAAGGGAGACCAGTGACATTTACCCTTGGACCTAGCTTGGTTCATAACACAGGAAGATAACTTTAAAGCATTTGTATTGGTCTGTCTATCCCTGCTCAATGATTTAGTTAGGCCGTTAATAATAGTAGGCTGCACAGGTGTGCAACCCTATTTAGGTAATTTAAACCCCGTGTATCAATAGTCAGGAATCTAGACATAGGTGCAAATGTTGAGATTAAATGGAGTAGTTAAGGTTACAATCCTGCAATTGCTCGTTAATTGATATCTTAACCACAAAAAGCAATTTAGATTAGAAGTAATTTAGTTAATTAATTTCTTTGCATAAATCTCCTAATATTTTTACTAAAAGCCCTTAAAACGTGATAACTTGAATTGGTTGCTGATTTCAATTAAATCCCTTAGGTTTGACAACCCGACTCCTTAATCAGGGCCACTATATTACTTGTTAGACCATGTACACTTGCATGCGCTGGGGAGCAACAAAGAATAATCAGAGAAAAACCTAGGAACAGAAGGAAATAATTCAAGATCTAAATCAGATTGTACAGAAAAAAGGAAAATACTCTTCGTGAAAAATTACATCCCTAGAAACTAAGATTTTCTTGGTTCTTATATCCAAGACTTTGTAACCCTTTTTTCCATAAGGATAACCTATAAACACACAAGGTGAAGCTTTAGGATCAAATTTAGATCTATGTAAAGGAAGAGTAAACATAAAACATAGGCAACCAAAACATTTTAAAAGAGAATAAGTAGGTTTAGTTTTGAACAGAATTTCAAAATGTGTTTTGAAATTCAAAACACTAGAAAAAAATCTATAGAGAAGGTAAGTAGTTGTCAACAAGAATACACCCCAATAGGAAATAGGAAGATAAGACTGATATAACAGAGCTCTTGATATTTCTAACAGATGCTTGTGTTTTCTCTCCACTATTCCATTTTGTTGTGGGGTGTAAACACAAATAGTTTGGTGAATAATACCTTTGGAAATGAAAAAATCATATTGAACTTTGTCATTGCCTAATTCAAAAGAATTGTCAGTTTTGATTATCTTAACTTTGGAATTGAATTGCCTTTCTATCATTGAAATAAAAGATTGTAGAACAGGAAAGGCATTTGATTTAGTGCTTAGAAAGTGAATCCAGGTAGTTATACTAAAATCATCAAAAATGGTAATAAAATACTTAGAACCATCATGTGTAATAGATTTATAAGGTCCTCGAGTATTGACACGAATTAAGTCAAAAACAATTTTTGTAGTAATAGTGCTAGTAGGAAAAGATAACTTTCATTGCCTTGCCATATGACAAATAACACAAGGTGAAGATAATTTTGAACAAGATATGAAAACTGGAAAAACTTTCTTCATATTACTCATTGGCATATGGCCTAATCTATAGATTTTCTTTTACATTAGAATATAAAAAACTAAAATAGGAAGCAACGACATTTGGACTAGAACTTGAGAAAGATAAACTATGAGGACTTGAGCTGGGTAGACTCTTTGTTGAAACTACTGGTTGACTTGACTTGAAAATATAGGAACCTCCTTGTTCTTTATCAAACACTAGAAGGATCTTTAGTGAAGGGCCCTATAATATGAAACAAGTTCCAGGGGTAAAAAGTACATATTTTTGAAGTGTTGATAGAACCTATGAATAGAAATAAGATTGAATTTGAAAGAAGGGATGTAAAGAAGATTTCTAGAATTAGATTAGATAAAATATGAATAGATCCTGAATGAGTAACTTTAACTCTATGAGAATTAGGAAGAGTGAACGTAACAAGTTCAAGTAAAAAATTGCAATTAGAGAAAAAACTTCTATCAAAATTCATATGCACAGTTGCTCCACTATCTAATATTCAAGAATAATTGTCAACTTTAAACAAGTAAGCATAAGAATTAAAGAACTTAGTTATACCAGAACAAGTCACATTTGCAGCACTATCAGTAGAAACTTCATTCTTTTGATTTAGATTTTGCAAAAGCTGCAGAAGTTGTGCCACATTTTCTTCACTCAAAGAACTGAGGTGTGAAGCATTTTTCAAACCTTACTCAGAACTAGAACTTATGCTAAAAGCATTGTTAACCAGGACTATTTTGATATTTTTTAACTTAGTGAACTTGAAATCCTGGGGGAAACCATGAAGCTTATAACATTGCTCAATAGTATGTCATATCTTTATATAGTAGTTACAAACCAGATAGTCCTTTTCTAATAGGATTTCCTTGGTGATTTTTATACTCATTGAACTTCCTTGTTCCTGCATTACTAACAAGGAAAGATGCAGATTCTCTTGGGTAGACTAGAGCGCACTAACAATTATAAGCAGAAAATGTGTTAAGAGCATCTAATTCATCCCACAAACTTTTCATTTTTGTTAAATAAGTAGAGATACTAAAGTTCCCTTGAACCATAACATTTAGATCTTTTTGGAGTTAAAACAATTTAGCACTATTAGCCTGACCAAATCTATCTTCTAGGTTAGACCACAAGACTTTGGCACTTTTAGAACATAAGACAGAATCAACAATTTCCTTGGAAAAAGAGTTGAGTAGCCAGGATGGTCACGACCTGCACCTAGGGCCTAGCCGCAACACGGCGAATGTGATACCCAAAGACATCCCATCAAAGCTTCTAATTCATATCGTAAGCATTTATAAGGTGGAATAAGTATAATGAGAGATTAAGAAGGCAAAAATGTATATAAGCAATAGCATGAAGATATATCATATTCATTTGTCCAATTCATGCCTCTACATCATAGATCTTGGCAGGGTCTAGTATATAACTTAATAACTCACCCTCAAGATATACATCAAAAGTAAAAGATAAAGTCTTAACATAAAAAAATGGAAAGCATTATAAGGGCTTGTCTCGAAGCATAGGAACTCACTAATAAGTCTTCCAGCTTAGAAATTCAAGTGCTAGCCTTAAAATGGAATAATCTCCTTGTCGTCCGTCCCTACATGGTTAGGTCACGTAGGTGAAGAAGTATGTGTTAACACATAAAATGCACTAAGTTTATTGGCATGCCATGAATTAAAGGACATCATAATAATATCAATATGCATAATCATAATCAATAGGATAAGGATAAAATATGTATGCGCATGCAACTTAAAAACATCATAAATCCATTCTTATCCTTACTATACATATGTTGGAATAAGACCATAACCGGCATTCATACAACCATGCAGACTATTACATGGAATATTGATGTTCACTCTATATCGAGCTAAGGGGATTTTACTTTGCCAAAGTAGACTCGATCCTCACCCTATAGGATCTATCCTAGCATGGTGAGAACCATCATTTGACCCCATCCTTTAGGCTCTATCCTAGCACAGTGAGTGTCCATCATTTAAGCTAATTGGATCCAATAGCATACCTTCAAGGAATAAACATGAACATTACTCCTATGGTATCACATAGTTGTGGGACTTAAGGATTTATATAAGGACCCTTGGGGATAGTCCCCCTCACACAAGTCCACTTGGTGCAATGTCAGATCCCACGAAATACATAAAATATGCATATACATAGTTTTCAACATAGTTCATACTCCATTAAAATTATACTTTTATAACTTACAAATAGTATTATAATCTTTTATAAAATGTTATGTCATAAGAATAGTCCATCTACTTTCTTTCATCATAGTGTGTTAGACATTCCCACCTTAACATAATCATGAACATTAGGGTTTTCATCACTCTCTTTATCGTAGCATCACCATTGTCAATCATCATCATCATTTAAAATATGTTTTTCATAATTGGGGCCATTGTCATAAAAATACATAGCTTTATCTAGGAGACTAGGGCTAAGTATAGGCTCATGAACATTTGATTTAAAATCATGCAATTGAGTAGGTTTCGAATAGAAAACATGTAACTGAAATCAAATTAGATCATTAACAAAGGAACCCACATCTAGTCATTAAGCTCTAATTTTGCATACTTAAAAATCAGATAATATCTCTTGAAAATTACATAGATCATGTAATTCATCAGAATTCATGTATAATAAGTCATATATGATGATCATGTAATTCATCAGAATTCACATAATCATCATATATGAATCATAGTCCATGCAGGGAACCATAACTTAAAACCCATAAGAAATCATCATGAACTTTTATAAAAAGAGAGGTTTTGGATTAGGCTTCATGGATGAAACTAATCCATGAATGAAGACCTATATACCTTAAGTGGAATCCCTAGAATTGGAGAAGAAAATCTGGAAAAGGTTTGGTCAATTTTCAAGCTTTAACTTCAATGGAACCCTTGACTTAGTGAGAGAATTATTGAGAACCCTTGAGAGATATTTTAAGAATTTAAAACTATGAATGAGTTAGGAATAGGACCTTATAGAGGTTAGGTAAGTTAGGGTAGTTAAGGTAGCTAAAATAACATAGTTTAGGACTTAAATGAATTGGAAAAGTCAAAAACACCCTTTATTTCAAAACTATCAGAGTCATCCACGAAACCCCTCCTACAGACCGTGGAATGACTTACGGCTCATATCTTACCTCGTAGGTGAGGGTGTCACAAAAGTTATGTTACTGCAATTGGAGCATCTGACCCACAAACATGTAGTATGATTCATAGATGAACTTATGTGCCATAGAACCCTTCGTAGTAAGATCCTAAACTTAGCCAAATTTTTGTTCCTCAAGGCCTCCACCTATGAGACCTACTTATAGTCCATGGGCAAATATATGGCTTGTATGATAATTAATAAGTCAACTTTTACAAATACTTCAATTTTTCATTTTCATTGGGCACTTTCCACGAAACCACCTATGACCCGTGGATTTTTTACAGGCCGTAAACTGGCTCTATGTGGTGTCTATCAGTAAATTGTCTGTACTTTAGTTTTCTAGGTCTAAAACATAAGGTGTGTTACATTATTTCCCATAGAAATCATTTGTCCTTGAATGAGATAGAATTACGCTTGAATGGAGTAGAAATACAGTCATCATCATAGCATAAATGAAAAAATACAACTTAATCATAATTTTCATAAAATCATCAAACTTACGCATCAAATATAATTTAAAAGTAGTTTCATGATCATGCATACATGCATCTTAACTAGAAATACGCATTCATGAGAATTTGAGGGAATGGATCATATTAAATACCTTAGGCTTGAGTCCAACGAAAGAGGTAAGGGTATTGTTTCATCATATCTGCTTCGGCTTCCCAAGTAGTACTTTCAACTCGTTAATTTCTCCATAATACCTTGACAGATGCAACCTCTTTATTTCTCAATTTCTTTACTTGCAGTCTAAAATCTCAACTGATGCATCTTCATAAGTCAAATCTTCCCTAATGGACATATCTTTCAATGGAAATAGAATTAGGATTACCCAAGCATTTTCTTATCATGGAAATATGAAACATCTAATGAACCATAGCCAATTCTCTAGGCAAACCCAATTCACAGGCTACCTTTCCAACTCTCTTCACTATTTCATAAGGTCCCACATACCTAGGACTCAATTTGCCTTTCTTGCCAAAAGGTATCACTTCTTTCATTGGGGAAACCTTCAAATACACCCTATCACTTTCACTCTACTCTAATTTTCTTCTCCTAACATCAGCATATGACTTTTGATATCTTTGGGCAGCCTTCAACCTTTTCCTTATGACTTTCACCTTCTCCATGGAA
Organism: Solanum virginianum; assembly: GCA_000787875.1. Taxonomy (NCBI): domain Eukaryota; kingdom Viridiplantae; phylum Streptophyta; class Magnoliopsida; order Solanales; family Solanaceae; genus Solanum; species Solanum virginianum. Next base: position 3,482 of record BAUE01092917.1, on the reverse strand, counting down.
TCAAGCACCAAATATAGTCCAATTAAGGACATTTCTCTAAGTTCCAACCATCCTATCAGTGATCTACACTGCCTACCATACAATGCTTCAAACGGAGCCATACCGATTCTTGAATAAATACTATTATTATAAGCAAACTCAATAAGAAGGAAGTGATCATCACAAATTCCTTTAAAATTGAGCACGCAGGCCCTCAACATATCCTCCAATTTTAGTGATCATCCCAACTTCCTTTAAAATTGAGCACACAGGTCCTCAACATAGCCTCCAATGTTTGTATTGTTCTTTCAGCTTGTCTATCCATTTGAGGATGACATGTGGTACTAAATTTCACCTTTGTACCAATGCCCTTTTGGAATGACTTCCAAAAATGAAAAGTAAATTGAGAACCTCTATCCGATATGATGGACAATGGTACCCAATGTAACTTCACCAATTCTTGGATATAAACCTTAGCATAATCGTCGGCACCATAAGAAGTCTTCACCAGTAAAAAGTGTGTTGTTTTCATCATTTTATCCACAGCTACCAATATTGAGTCAAACTGCTTTCTTGTCCTTTGCAACCCTGTAATGAAATCCATATTCACTATCTCTCATTTCTAAGTTGGTATCTCGATATCTTGATTCAAACCATCGGGTCTTTGATGTTTCACTTTAACTTGTTGACAATTTGCACATTTCATTACATACCTTGCTATGTTTTACTTCATTCCATTCTACCAATACCTGTCTCTCAAATCTCTATACATTTTGATGGATCCCGGATGAGCCAAATACTTGGAATTGTGAGCTTTATCAAGTTCTCTCCCTTAGTCGATCCACATTAGGCATACACAATCGCCCTTGACACCCTCAACTTAAAATTGGTGCTTGTCCTGAAGCGTCAGACTCAATCTACATAAGTGGCACAGTGACACACAAACCTCAATCTAATGGCATACATCACATCAAACTCAAGCACAAATACCCATACCACTTTAAAAACACCTTATATAGCTATCCAACAAGCCAATACAGATAAACACATGTGACAGCACAGCTATGACAAGCAAGGTAATTATCAATAAGCCACAATCACTGAGTCAGTATAATGTCAACAATGCAATGCAAGTGCCCTCATAGAAAGAAATCTCATATCTCTTTTAGAATGATATTTTCAGATTCAATACTTGGGACTATGCAAAATCACTCACTTTCTCAAGAGTGTCACGACCTAAGCCTTGGGCCTAGATGTGACATGGCACAATGGAAACCCGAAGGGACCTCAAGCAAGCCTCCTAACATATCATTACACATCCTTGGTTGCAGAAGCAATTAAATAAACAACAATAGAGTAAATAGGGACAATAGGGCTAAGGAACAACTTTTATATCTTAAACATCAAGAGTCAAGAGAGAGTCAAAGCTCATAACATTACACATGACATGTCCAACAACACCTCTACCTCTACCACATAGATAAGAGCGGGACCAAGACAAGCTACCGGTAGAAAGTGAGCCGATTTTGTCATCCTATCAACCACAACCCATACAAAATCAAAACCATTTCTAGTCTTGGGCAACCAACTACAAAATCCATGTTAATCTCTTCCCACTTCCAACTAGGAACCTCTATGTCTAGGGTTAGGCCACCCGACCATTGATGTTTGGCCTTGACTAGTTGGCAACTATGGCTACTGAAAACAAATTTGGTAATGTCCCTCTTTATGCCTCCTACTAATATGCCTCTCTCAAATCCCTATACATCTTAGTAGACCCGGGGTGAATAGAATAGGAAGAACCATGAGCCTCATCAATAATCCTCTCTCTCAAGTCATCAACACAAGGCACCCACAACCTACCTTGGTATCTAAGAGTACCATCTCCCCCTTGGGGGAAAACCTCCACCCTCCTATCACTAACCAAGGCCTTCAATTCTAACAAGAAAGGATCAAGGTTTTGCTTTTCTTTTACCTCATGAAGACTTTGAACCATCAACAACCACAATGCCACTATTATCAACCGCTTCTAACTAACCTTTAAATAGGCCAACCGGTCACCCCTTTTCTATCACCATCACTATGAACTAGGCTACCAATGGACATCTTACTCAAGCACCAACCACAACATTAGTCTTACCGGGATGATAATGCATACTCACATCATAATCCTTAAGAAGTTCTAACCACTTTCTTTGTCTGAAGCTAAGATCTTTTGGGTGAACATATATTGGAGACTCTTGTGATCCGTAACCACATCAACATGCACCCTAAGCAAATAACGACGCCAAATTCTTAAAGCAAATACCACGGCGGCCATTTTAAGGTCATAGATAGGATAATCCTTCTCATGCATCTTAAGTGGTCTAAAAGCATATGCTATCACCTTAGCATTTTGCATCAACACACAACCCAAACTAATCCGGGTGGCATCACAATACACAACAAACCCTTCCAACCATTCTGGTAGAGATAAAAAAGGAGTGGACACAAACTTATCCTTCAAGGTTTGGAAATTCTTTTCACACTCGATGGTTCACACAAACTTAGCCTTACGTTGGGTCAACTTAGTCATAGGAGAAGCAATAGAAGAGAATCTATTCACAAACCTATGGTAGTAACTCACTGTCACGACCCAACCTATGGGCTGTGATACAGAAATTTGGGCAGAGTTTCCTCTGTATTATGGGCTACCCACCTGAAAAAGAAGAGTGCAGCGAACCAGTAAAGCAGAGTATAAACATAAACACATGAATAAGCGGGCCGACAAGGTCACCACTGCGGTGCTGCCGCCTACTAACATGACAAGGAATCATAATGCTTAAACTGGTGGCTAGTATCATATGTCCAACATATATACATACATACAAGATACTGGAAAACCATTAGACATGACCCACTCTCACAACGTATCCACAGACCTGTAAAAAGAATACATGAAATCAAACGACGGGACAGGGCACCCATAATACCCACACCATAAAATATCTGAAGTATCAAAATAATAACATGAAATACCAAAAGTGGCTCCGAAGTAGTGGAGCCCGTCAAAAGCAGCAAAGGAGATCCTATGCTGGAGGACCTCTAGCCTGTACGTCGGGACCTGCGGGCATAAAACACAGCCCCCGAAGGAACGGGGGTCAGTACGAAAGATGTACCGAACATGTAAAGCAGATAGTACATATGATCATCGTCCCTGAACTCAATTACCCAAAAGGGGCATAAAGCCATCATGACATGAGCCCAATAACCGCATAACTCCACTAAGCGAAGCCGGCCCTTAGACGAAGCCGACCCGCCGTATCCGGCCAACCTCAGAAAATATATATACATATACATATAATATAATAAGCATGAGTAAGCCGGCCCGGGAACCGGCAAAAATGGAAATATAGTGGCACGAGTAGAGTAGAGCGAAGTGTATGTACATAATCACTTTTGGGATTCAACTTTTATATAGAATCATATTTGGATGTCATTGAGACAAGTTGTTTCCTTAAAAT
>BAUE01092922.1:0-12760 GCA_000787875.1 Solanum virginianum | reverse complement strand
TGCCCCTATCGGGTACCAGTCACGGCCCATAGGTTGGGTCGTGACAACTACGAATTGACTTGCTATCTAAGAATTCAATAACAACATACTCGACATAGTCCCACAAAATGGAGTCCAGCGAGGATAGAGGGTACACAAACCTTGCCCCTGCTTATAAGAAAAAAAAAGTACATAGATAATCGAAATCCTAACTCTGTCTCTTACTGTTCCAAAATACAATAAACTCCAAACATCACAGACTAACTCAAACATAAACAGTAAAGACTAAACAAGAAAAGCAAACAGTGATCCAAGAAGCAAAAGATACCAGCTTGGACCAGTAAGCGTAGCACTCCAATAATAAAGACCCCTAAAATTGGATAAGAAGAACAAATCCCAGCCATCAGTGTGAAGACACCAGCAATTAGCCAGCCATAAACATAACTAATAGGTCCACCAAAATTCAAACCAATACCATCAATCTGTTCAAACCAGTAAGTGAAAACACACAATTCCACATGGAAAACTCAAAGCTTTCTGCTTTGGTTTTATGTTAATGAATTTTTGGAGGACTGAGGAGATGCAAAGCAATTAGTCAAGATATTACCATGGAAATGTAGAAAATTGTAGGGATCCAAATTTAAAAGTGGATCATTAGCAAAGTAACATACCTGCTGAAACCCAACAAAAAATAGATGACACACCCACAAACGAACTATCATGGATATGTCAACTTTTTCTTTTAATACGTTTCAACCGAATAAGAAAGAAGAGAGAGGAGTGAGGAGATGCAAAGGATTTGTCATGAGAAGATGTAGAAACAGGACATGTAGTTAAAAGTGGGTATATACTACGTGTCTGTTTAGCTGCAGCAACACAACACATATCAACTTTATAGGTTCAATGACAAGAACACCCTTACATTTTAATTAATTGACAGTAAGCTAACATGTTTCTAATATAGTAAACATAAATATAGTAACTACAAAGACTTTTTGCTTGTCTTTGACATAATTATATTTATAATATTTGATTACATAAGTATAATTATATAAAGTAGATTTGTTATATTTTAAAATTAAAATTTTAAAATGAAACACTAAATGTAAATATTTCACAAATACGTGCCTAAACAAGAAATATTACTAAATTTTATCTACTATCCAGTATTCAAGATACATATTTCCTCAATTCACTTTTAGGTTGTCAAATTTTGATTTGACACGCTTATTAAGAAAATAAATTATCATAAGTTTATCATTTTACCCTTATTAATTTCTACATATATTTACTCATTAAAACAATATCATACAAAATACTCATTGGTTCACTTTTACTTTTCTACTATACTAAATATAGATGTCTACTTTTATTTGTTCGATTTAGAAAATGTATTGACTCATACCATTTGAGGACTTAACAAAGCAAGAAAAATGATTTTCATTTATTTTAAGCCAGGTGCTCCTTCAGGGACCCCTTCAAAACTCGTGAACGCCGTCACTGGCCGTGAAGGTTTCCTTGGCCCATGGCCTGGTTCCAGCCTTTCAAGCCCAAGTGTGCCTCCACCGAGTAGTACTTCACGGCTCGTGGACCTCTCCACTTGCCATGAAAGTGGCTCATGGGAAGGGCCTTAGCTTTGGGCTTCATTGCCAAGTGAAGTGTGCCACCACGAGCACACACCACGACTCATGAATCTCACCACGGACCGCGGTGTGCTCCGTGAAAGGGCACATCACCACTTGTCAATCCCGTTTTGTAACTTGGGTCTATTTCACGGATGATTTCAAGGCCTGTGAAAAGGTTCACAGCCTGTGAACCTTCCTTGAAGGTGCTGAGTTCAATTTTCAAGATCGTTTTCTTTAAGGAAGTTTTTAGTAAATTGGGCCAACCCCTAGATTTTTTGGGACTTTTACGCATTCCTTTAAGTCTTAAATCAACCCCTATACTATTCCTAGCACTTCACTTCTAGCCTAACACTTAGTTTCTACAGTCAAGTTCCCAAAAACACTCTCCCAATCTAGAACTCAAGGATTCAAGCTAGGATTCAATTGGGATTTCAAGTTCAAGCAAAATTCATCTCAAACTTCTCAATATAAGTATGGTATATGTGGATTAATCCTTGGTTACATTCCAACCTTGGTGCCCAAAATCTCTTCATCTATTTTCATGAACTTTAAGCATGATCTAAGTATGCTTTTCATGTTTCGACTTTAAATAGATGAAATTATGATATGGGTTGGATTTAAATATTGATTTAAGCATGAACTTAGTCTTACTCTATTGACTTACATGGTTTTCATGAGAATTGAACTTACATGACTTTATGAGCTAAGCATTCATGCATGGATAGTTTTGATAAACATCCAAATGTTTATTTCTTCATGGAATATATGTGTTTTCATTTGATTATCATATTTTAAGATTGACTTTTATGCTTTACTCTCACTTCTCATATTAAGTTCATGCATGAACTAGGTTTCTACATGGAAATTTGATCATAAACATGAATATATTAATTATAATGTGAGCATGAATTGAGTGTGGGTCTATGGCTATGAGCTTGAATTTGTCTTGAATTAATAGATATGAACATGAATTGGGCATGAACTTAGAGATATGAGTGTGATATGAGTTGAATACTATTATGGCATACTTTGATGGTGGTATGAGTATGACTTCTACATGAATATGAATTACATGAATGTGCTTATGATATAATATGAATGTGATACACTATCACGTGCAAGTTATGAATAAGCTATTACTATGCATGTAAGCATAATTGAATTATGATGCCTTCATTTCTACGTTCTTATATGTATGATGATGAATTAATGATGGCTTATGATGATCCTGTGAAATGTGAGTCTCCAAAATGCACAAGGCTCATAAGGTGATTCAAGTGCAAGTCTCTGAAATGGGCAAGGCTCATAAGGTCATTCAAGTGCAAGTCTCAAAAATGGGCAAGACTCATAAGATGATTCAAGTGCAAGTCTCTGAAATGGGCAAGACCCATAAGGTGATTCAAGTGTAAATCTCCAAAATAGGCAAGCCCTATAAGGTGACTCATATGCAAGTATAAAAAATGGGCAAGGCTCGTAAGGTATACTAATGAATTCGCTGAAATAGACAAGGCCAGTAAGGAAGAGGTTGCACCAAGGTTCGACATGATGATTTGTATCATCTCAAGTGTTGATTATAGATATAACTCTTCATGTGATTATACATCATTACATTTATGCACCATAATGATTTCATGATTGGCTCTTTTTTATTTCACATCTCTATAATATGTCCTATCACATATAATATTTCAAATGTAGATTTTGTCATGTTTATATCATATTGTAAGCTCACATACTTAGTATATTCAAACGTTCTAATGCATACTCTATGTCTGCATTATATCACAATGCAGGTGCAGGTGATTCTATCATCAATCCTCATGGTAAGATCAAGATATCTTGACGATCCGGATTAGGTGAGTCCTCCTATGTAATGAGTTCATAGGCATACACATATAAATATTGCGGAAGTAAAAAGGGAAAAAGGTCTATGGGGCTTTTTAAGATAATAAATCAAAATTAAAATGGATGGAATACTAACATATTTTAGTTCATAAAGCATACCAACTAACATATCAATGGATGGAACCGGTAACAGTTGGTTCAATCAAATAGAAAACACTCAAATGTTTAACAACATAGAAAGTAAATGTCTCAAAAGGGTCATAAATACATCGTCTCAAAATAATACACAAGATAGAAAAGAAAAAAGGGTAAAGTCCCGAACTAAGGCCTCACCACAAACAAAAGTGCTAGTCTTGAACGTCGAATACTAGCCACGAGCTGGTGGAGGAGTGCCTATCCCTACATGGTTGAATCATGCAGGTAAAATATGTATTAGTACATTGGAGTGTATTATGTATGTGAGATGTAATGTATTAATGAAATTGTAATGTCATCATTCATAAATATAACATAGTGGTATGTATGAGATGAAAGATACATAAAGTGAACTTAACCATGCACAAGTAATGTAGCTCAATATGGATAAGAGTCAATGCATGAGAAATCAGATGTAATAGAGTCATATCATAGAATCATAAACTTGTGGGAGAAGACCTTAACTGACATATAAGACCCTGTGAGATACTATATGGAATCCAACATAACCCCCCATGTTGTCATGGGGAAACGAGTTGTCGTGTGGAACTCCGTTAACTTTGCGTGCATCTTAATAACATAAATGGTCTATGTGGATCCACTAGCCTACCATACAAGTGCTCTTATGGTAGCACATAGTTAGGGACTTTGAGATTTAGCTTTGATGGGCGTGTCACTATCATGACCCAAGCCTAGGGCCTAGATGTGACACGGTGAATGTAAAGTCCAAAGACAATCCAAACAAACCTCTTAACATATCTTGTACACATCCTTGATTTCAAAAATGAAAATAAATATCAACAAAAGCCAAGTATAAAAAAGGAAACGGAACTAAGGGAAGTCTTTCATAAATATAGAAACATAAGAAGAGTCAAGATCAAAAGCATATACAATCTTAGTATCCAAAAACACCTTTACTTTAGAATGGAGTGGGGCTCAAGACACTTCTCGGGATCACCTTCATAATAATAATTATCCAACATAAGGAACAAGTCTCAACATAACATGAATAAATGTAGATATTGTCCTCGAAATTGAGGACTTACCAAAGTTACTACCCTTAAACTCCAGAACGCATGAATAAATGTAGATATTGTCCTCGAAATTGAGGACTTACCAAAGTTTTCTTCAAAGAACCGAACTAGCAACGTAGAGGACGATGATCAAAAAGAGCTCTGGTTCCTACATGATGATACCATGTAGGCATAGAGTATGTTTTAATACGTTTGAATGGATGATCAAAAAGATCTCTGGTTCCTACATGGTGATATCATGTAGGCATAGAGTATCCATTAATACGTTTGAATGTACTAAGTATGCGGGGTTCAAGGCAACAAAGACATAAGCTAATATATCCAAAATGCATAAGATATAGACAATGGATACAATCTCAATATGTCATGTATGGTTAATGCTTGTAATAAAACTTACATGTAAAATATTTGACTTACACATGATAATATACATATATGGGAGGATACCTTAACCGACATAGGCCAAGCAGCTGTAACTTGGAATCCAAGGCATGACGCTCCCTCAGTACAGGTGATTGGGCATGACACTCTCCGGCGAAGTGTGGTCTACTTTCCAAGGTAAACCAAACATGATAACATGAACTAGATGGATCCACTTGTATAGCAAGGGTAAAATACAAAATCCTATGGTGGTACATAGTTTAGAGACTAAAGACTTTATATAAGGACTCCTTAAGTCGAGCTCTCATCTTAAACCTCAATCGGTGCTAAGTCTAATCCCACAAAATACTTGAAATAATCATACTATAATAATAACATGAGTAACTTGTAAGAGACATGATAACATGATTTGAGTAGGTAATTAACATGCTTAACCTCTACTAGTGAGCCTAACTTGAATATAAGAGTAAATAATAATCATACATTATCCCTTGTCTTGACATGAATGGCTCACAAGAGGTTAACATTTTGAAATAGGGCTCAACTTGATACTTGTAAAATCATAGATACTTTTTATGAATTCAATACATGCTTGAAAGCCCTTAATCATCATGGACTCACTTACCTTGTAAATCATATAATAGTTCATCAACAACTTGAGAATTCTTGTCATGTCATTTTATCAAACACATGGTGGGTTCATTATACTTGTTCAAAATCGTGCAACTCAAGAGTATAACAAGAAGGGTAAACTCAATGTAAATCAACCCACTAATATTGTAATAAAACCTCATTCAGGGTAGCTTCAAATTCATCTCAAAATTCATCGTAGTTCATAGTTTTCATGATTCACATCATGCATAACTTCAATGGACATAAATCAACTCATAGTATGAGATTAAAATAGACATCCATGCATAGTCAATCAATACTTGATAAACCCCAACATAATTTACATTCATAATTCATAATAAGAGATACCCATAGGTGATATAATTTGAAATCATGCAATTTTCATAAAAAGTGAAATTGGGCTCCGTGGGTGAAAGGACCCATGGATGAAGACTCACATATCTTAAACCTTGAATTTTATGGTAACAAGTTTATGGTGAAGGCTGAAACTTACATGAAGGCTGAAACTTCAGACTTGGAATCATAAATAAGACTTAATTTATTACCTTCGATTTGAGTAGAGTGGAAAAGATATGGATATAGCTTTTTCATGTCCACCTCGGCTTCCCATATGGCACTTTCAACTTGTTGATTCCTCCAAAAGATCTTGACGGATGCTACCTCTTTGTTTCTCAACCTTTGCACTTGTCTATCCAATATCTCCACTAGGACCTCCTCATAGGTCAAGTTATCTTCCACAACACCCACAACCTCTAAGGGCACTATAGCACTTGGGTCACCCACACACTTCCTCAACATAGACACATGGAAGACCGAAAGAACCATATTCATATTCATAGGCAACTCCAATTCGTAGGCAACCTTGCCAATCCTCCTCAAAATTCTATAAGAGCCCACAAACCTTGGGCTCAATTTCCATTTCTTTCCAAATCGGACCACACCCTTCATGGTTGAGACCTTCAAGTAAACTCAGTCATCAATATTAAACTCAAGATCTCTTTTCCTCACAACAAAATAAGACTTTTGTCTACTTTGAGCCATCTTCAGTCTCTTCTCCCTTATTAACCTCACCTTCTCCAAAGCTTCCATAACCAAACCGGGCCTAACAAAGCCATCTCTTCCACATCAAACCACCCACCTGGGGATCTACAATGCCTACCATATAAAGCTTCAAAGGGAGCCATGCAAATACTAAAGTGGTAGTTATTATTGTGAGCAAACTCAATAAATGGAAGTTGTTCATCCCAACTACCCTTAAACTCCAGAACGCAAGCCCTAAGAATATCCTCAACAATTTGGATATTTCTTTTGGCTTGCTATCTATTTGAGGATGGAAAGTCATGCTAAGCTCGACCTTGGTACTAAGACCTCTTTGGAAGGACCTCCAAAAATGAGAATGAATTAAGCACCATGATTCAAAATGATAGACAAGAGTATCCCATGCAATCTAACTAACTCAGGAATATATAACTTGGCATAATCTTCGGCACCTTAAGTTGTGTTGATCGGTAGAAAGTGAGTCAACTTTGTCATTCAATCCACAATAACCCAAATATAATCAAAGTGTTTCCTAGTTTTAGGCAACCCAACCACAAAATCTATGTTGATCTTTTCCCGCTTCTAAGTAGGAATTTCTATGTCTTGGGCTAGGCCACCCAACCTTTGATGTTTGGCTTTCACTTGTTGGCAATTATGACAACCGGCTACAAACTTGGCAATATCCCTCTTCATACCACCTCACCAATACAACTCCCTTAAGTCTCTATACATCTTTATGGAACCAAGGTGAATAGAATAGGATGAATTATAGGACTCCTTCAAAATCAACTCCCTCAAGCCATCAACATTAGGATCACACAACCTACTTTAGTACCTAAACCTTGATACCTAAGGGAACCATCTCCCCTTTGGAGAAAACCTCCACTTTACCATCATTTACCAAAACCTTCAACTCTAGAAAGGCGGGGTCAAGGTCTTGTTTTGACTTGACTTCCTCAATCAAAAGAGATTTGGAACCATCAATAACCATTACACTACCATTATCAACTTCATTCAACCTAACCCTCAACCTAGCCAATCGACGAACTTCTCTAGCCACCTCCTTGTTACCAATATCAATATTAACTACCTATGGACATTCTACTTAGAGCATCGGCCACAACATTAGCTTTGCCGGGATTATAGTGCACACTCATGTCATATTCCTTAAGGAGTTCTAACCACCTTCTTTGTCTCAAGTTAAGATCTTTTTGTGTGAACACATATTGGAGACTCTTGTGGTCGGTAAACACATCTACATGAACCCCATACAAATAGTGATGCTAAATTTTCAAAGCAAACACCACGGCTGCCAATTCAAGATAATGGGTGGGATAATTTCGCTCATGCCCCTTAAGTTGCCTAGAGCCATATGCTATAACCTTGCCATTTTGCATCAAAACACACCCCAAAGCAATCTTTGAGGATCACAATAAACCACAAAACCTTCTAGCCATTCTGGTAAAGCCAAAATAGGAGCGGAGATAAGCTTGTACTTCAAAGTTTGAAAACTCTTTTCACATTCAGCGGTCCAGAAAAATTTTGCCTTCTTTTGGGTCAACTTTATCACAGGGGAAGCAAATAAGAGAAACCATTCACAATACTCCGACAGTAACCCATCACACCCAAGAAACTCCTAATATCCATTGGAGTCAAGGGCCTAGGTCAATTCCTTATCACCTCCCTCTTCTTAGGGTCTACTTTAATTTCATCACCTGACACCACATTCCCTAGGAATCATCAATGAGGGTAGACACTTCATAATGTTCACACAATAATTCGGGACATACATGAAGCTTATTGGCAATAAAAGGAGTAATGAAAGAAAGAGTGATAGCCGGATCTATCAAAGCATACACATCATAATCAGAAAACTTTAACATATCGGTAACAACATCAGGCACCTCATCCATTTCTTGCCTTTCTTAGAGAGCATAGAATCTATTTTGCATTGGAGCACACTCTTTTTGGCCTCCCTTTGCCCTTTGACCCACATTAGCACATTGGCCTTGAGGACGACCGTCTTTACCCTTATTTTGAGCATGAAGACAATCAATAACCTTGTGACCCCTCTTACCACACCCAAAGCAAGCATTAGAATTTTTTAAAACTCCCATACTTTTGGAACTTAGGATGGCTCATCCCACCATTGCGACCTTGGAATCTTGGGTTAGACGCCCCATTATTAGCAAACCTCTTGTTAAGAGCATTAGAGGACCCTTAGCCTTGGAACTTATGGCCTTGTTGAAACCAATCACCCTTAGATCCTTGGAAAACACCATCAAATCAAGCCTTCTTGGACTCCCCACTTCTCCTCTTTCTAAGTTTTTCCCCTTCAAGTTGCTCGGCATATGTCATGAGCCGAGACAAGTCCATATAACTCACTAATATGGCGGTATGACACTCTTCATTTACCAAGTTGGACACCCCACTACTAAAAACTGCCTGAAAAGTGATGGCCAAAAGAGATGGACGGTGTCGTTTTTTTGTCAAAATCGATAGAAAAGCAACGCAGACCATTTCATTGCTTTTTTGCTCGATGGATGGCGTCGCTTTCCCTATTTCATCGCTTTTTTAATCAATTTTTTTATAAAAGAAAAGCAACGGACATTGGATCCCTGTCCATCGCATCATTTAATAATTATTTTAAAAAATAATTAAAGATGCGACGGACCTTGGGTCTCTGTCCATCGCATCTTTAAATAATTATTTTTTATAAAATTAAAGAAGCGATGGACATAGCGTCCCTGTCCGTTGCTTTATTTAAAAAAAAATAAAAAGCGACAGACTTATAAGCCCTGTCCGTCGATTTTTTGGAGAATTAAGGGGACGCAATCCGTCATTTTTTCTCCATTTTTTACAGCAGAAACCTACATATCTGCTGCCCACGTACAAATTATAAAACATTTCTTTCAATACAAATAAGCTATCCAACAACAACAACAAGTTCAACAATAAAATACATAACACCAATCAAAACTAAACATTAAAATCGAATATAATCCAACAATTATAATGTTTTAAACGAACATAAAGTTTGTCAAAATAGTCTGAATTATCCAAAATATAACCTAAGTGTCCAAACATAACAAAATTATCCAAAACATATCTAAAAGGAGCCTAGGGACTATTCTCAATAAACTCTTCATCTTCACTATCATATTCGGGATCGAGAGGCTGAGGTACAGGCCTGTGTACGAGGTTGAGAACTTATTCTTTGATTTCTACCAGTGCTTTTTATTGCTCAACCCTGCTTGCCTTAGAAGCTGCAAATGCAGCTGAAAGTTCTTGTATTTTCTAGGACATGGCAGCCAACTGAGCCTGGTCAAGGGTCTCAGCCTATCTCGACGATCCAATGCCTTGTAAACCTGATTTGATTCGTCATATGTCATTCCTAGAGCCCATCCCATATATCCAGCCTTTATGGGTCCTGCCAACCACTTTTTCAGTCCAAATTTGATGGGATAGCTCAGGTGTAAGTTCGACATCATCTCTAAGATCACTAATGTATCGCTCGTACTCTTGCTAAATATTACAAAAATAATTTAGACTTAGAATGAATACTTAATATATATGTGTATGTGTGTGTGCACGTGCATGTGTGTGTGTTAAAAAGCTTATGTAGCTTGTTCGACCCTCGGCTAGACCCATACGTCAGGGTCTGACTCATTATCATTCTTTCTAATATGATTCCTCCTGAAAACCCCATTTCCTCCAGTGTGCAACGAGCCACCCTTCAGACTCCCTCTAGCCTTTTTTGCTTACTCAAAAATGGCTTTACATTCATCAGTGTCCCAATACCGATATAACACCAGATATATGTGTGGCTGCAACCACTCCCCGGGCTTTCCATCATCTCACGCTTTCTTCAGCCAGCTAGATAGTCTGGAGCTGGGTTTCCTCTCAAATGTGGTCCTCATGCACATATTGTACTTTTCGTCCCAAATACACATAGTCTGGACAAATAAGAAGAAAAGTATTACATAATTAGTTAGATAAAGTATATTATAAATAATAAACTTAACTTAAAATAAATATGTAAACTAATTATATACCTTAAACTCATTAAACATGGCCTGACGAATTGTGTGTGGAATCTCTCCCCAGGAGTGATAGGGCTCACTAGACAGCCTCCTAACACGCTTATGTAAGGCCTTGGCAGCTAGCTTCGATGGATGCCACCTGCAAAACATATAATAAACATATTAGTTTATGAATATTTAATAATGTAGCAAAAAATAAATAATTAGAAGAACAACTTACGAGGTTCCATCAGGCACTAACAAAACTCTCCCAAGCCTGTCTCGCTAGCCAGGAGCTAACCCTGTGACATCTGGTGCTGCCTCAGAAGTAGTAGTAGAAGCTAGTGAAGTTGATACCGAAGGATGTACATTATGATGAGTCAATGGAGGAGTGACAACCTCCTCACTAGAATATCTAAGTCTGAGAGATGATAGGTGAGAAGACTGAGATAAGGGAGACTGAACACTCAGAGATGGAGTACCAGAAGATGATAACCTGTGAGGTTGTCAAACAGTAACTGTGCGTAGCTGCATGGCCTTGTCATATAAAGTAAACCTAGGTTGCAATGAGGAAGAAGCATCGCGTGGTCTCCAAAACTGGCTGTAGTGAGTCAGTGGATCCATAGTCCTAAAGGAACAACCTCAATGGTAGGAGAAGTAGTTGTGCGCCTGGGGAGATCGGGGGCAGAGGAAATATATTCTGAAATATCCTCAGGATTAATACGTGTCTTAGTCTTTTTGTTCTTGCCCAAACTAGAACCGTTTTCCCCAAGAGTATCTCGAGGTCTATGACCATCACCACCAGATGACATCTGTATGTAAAGTAATAATTGATTATATAAATATTTTTAATAAATTTAATGTTAGCACAATAAATAACGTACATGCTAGTTACAATTTATTGCTCTATTCCTCCTCACTTCTTTCATTTTTATCATCCATAAATTCTTCCTCCTCAGTTATTGCATATTTATTGTCCTCCATTTCCTCTTCCTCAAATGATTCATATTCCTCGTTTACTTGTTCCTCAATGTTTTGTATTACAAGCTCATCATCAGAAACCTCTTCTAGTATTTGTCAAGGATGTTGTAGTATGGTTTCCAACTCAACATCAATTTGCGGTTAAACAAGTGCGATATCATTTTGGTACGCCACAACTAACACATTCTCAATTTTTATTCTTCCAATAGGCTTTGTCTTAATAACAACCCACCAATCATCCTTATTTTTACACAATAGATATGAAGCATAATAGACTTGCTTAGCATTTTGGGCAATGATAAAAGGGTCATAACTTGCGTATTGTCTAATATGTTTAACTTCAGTAATGTTATGTTGTTGGTCCACCCTTGTGTCTCTTTGTTATGGGTCAAACCAGTTACACCAAAACAATACAATCTTTTTCTTGGGCCAGCCTGAATATGTTAGTTCAACAATCTCTTGAATGACACCAAAATATTCAATAATATGGCCATTACCATCGACATCATCTTAAACATACACACCACTATTATTGGTTTTCTTGTGCATAGAAACTTCCTCAGTTTGAAACTTAAAACCATTGACACAATATTTATGGAGTGTATCAACTTGAGAATCAGGCCTGATTGCGATCTCTCTCACAAATGGTGAATGTTTGACGTTTGAGTATTCATCATAAAGTTAGAAATTGTATTAAAGATAATATAATTAGGTATAAAGTGAATATGTTATACTTATTGATTCAATATATTTAAAATTTCACACTTACATAACTCTTTAACCATGTTGAAAATCTTGTATATATAGCTTTGTTGCCCCATGTATTTACAAACAAGCTGTTATTGACAAATATATTTTTGTGAGTTAGTTCTAAATTTTAACTTTATAATTTAAAGTTAACATAATTTAATACTTACTCAACATATGGCTGAATTTTGGGACAATTAAGCAAAATATGGTCGTAGCAGATTAGTATACTATACGAGTGAGGCTTCATCTTCCAAGACTTTTAGATCCTCGTCCACTT
>BAUE01093014.1:0-12728 GCA_000787875.1 Solanum virginianum | reverse complement strand
ACATGCTGTCCAACAATTTCACCAAGGATATAGTTAGCTTATCCTCTTGTTTAACATAAGAAAACCATAGTAAACACATAAGTAAACTTACTTACCTTTAAAGTCAAGATTTAGAGCTTCTTTAAGAATCCTTGTAAGGTTGTGAGACTTGTTTTTCATACTTTGAATGTGAGCAAAGACTAACCAAGAAAAGCAAATTTGTTTTGTGTCCAAGTTGAAATGGCTTTAGGGGGCTCTTTTCACCCCTTTTAAAAAGGCCTCTTGGCCAACTTACTTTTGACATCTTAGACTTAATATATTAATTTGGTAATGTACCATTTTCCTCCTTTCACTTGGGTCTTAAGGGGCTCCAAATTGATGGGCCTTTGCTGCCCATTATTTTTCCCTTTCTCTTAGTTAGTTTTGGCCCAATTCACCAAGTGAGTTTTGTTGTACTTGGGCCCTATTATTATTCATCTTAGGCTGTAAGTATATTCCATTTATGATGCTAAAACATGGGCTAAAGTTACACCCTTAACACGGACTTTATCTATAATTGGACTTGGATTGATTCGACGTCGGACCTCATCTCTATTTAGCTAGCAAGTTTAAGCTAAGCAAGTAGGTGACTCACCTTATAGCTTCCTAAGTCCTACAACCACCTCAATTCTCTCACTTTTTTAGGGTCGTGATCCCCTCAATTTGACTTAAAACTTATTTACACTCGACCCTCTTCAGCGTTAGACATACATATCGCCCTCTAACATGAGCTTCAAGTACTTTTCAAAAATTGGAGCTAATTTGAAAAGCCATATTATGTTTCATTTGTGTAGTACTAGTATTGTAAAGTGTGAGGTGTTACAAAAGTTCATATTTTTTTGTCTATGGGATTTATTCTTTGGATGTATCAAAATCATTGATATTATAAAAAATCCTAATTTGAATTTTGAATTTCTTTGATGACTTCTATTTAGATCTAATCTAAATTTAGTGGTGCTTGATTGTGTTATCATAAATTTTATTTGAATTTTAGAATATTTTGAAGCTTTACCTTTTGAAGAGAGACCCTTGCAAACATCCACCCATCGTTTCGCATAGATGGAAATTCAAATATAATCAATGAACATTTTTTTTATCTAATGAGAAATTGAATGAGTTATTATATGATGCTCATGTGAGTAGTTTTACTTAAAGTCAAAGCTCCCTGCAATCATTGTCTTACTTCAATAGTAAGTTTAAATTCCTTACAAATCCAAATGATGCATGCATTTACTATGTCACACAAATAAAAGGTTGTTGATTTTTCTGAAAAGGATAATTTTATGGCCCTTGCTCTTATTTCTTTGATAATAGAGTTGGCTATCTTTGTGGCATCAATTGTACAAGTTTGTGAAGAGGGTTGTACAAGTGGAATATATTTATTTCAAAAGTCTATAGGCCGCTACTTTAGTTCTCTTTTGGGTTCTTACAAGTGCACTCCATTAGCAATGGGAAGGTTAGCTCAAGTGATAGAGGGAGGTGGTAATAAATGGATCTTTAAAATGTAATTATGTAAAAAAACTTAAGTTACTCTTTTCTATCCACCAATGAGCAATGAAAGTCCAATTTCGCCTTCTGGCGGATGGGGCATTCAACTATGAACATCCACTGGTATGATTACGATCTAAAAAAAACACGTCCTGGTACTATCCAACTATGGAGAACATCGCAGGTGACTGAAATTAGTAGAAATCACACTCATGGGCCTAAACGATGAGCAAACACTTGAATGCGAGAGCAAGGGATCACCAAACGAATGGATCAGCTTAAAGGGGGTAGGGAGGCAAGAACCACGCATTCAAAGACCTAACCCAACCTAGCTCGAATCTTATATGAGCTGCAAGAATAACTAAATAAGTTGTGCCATAAGGGGTCATCCTCCAAATGAGACGGGGCCAAGCCTTTAGGTTGTTTAAGTAGGTTTTAACATAGGAATTAGGTTCAAGCTTTCCCTGGCCCCTTCTCATTAGTAGACTCTTGACGTATATGAAGGAGTGTGGTTCGTTCGAGAAATTCCTAACTCTCTATCTTTGAGATGTTTGGATTTTTTAAACTCTATGGATATGTAGAGGAGAAATGCGATCCCCACTCGGACCAAGACAGAACCTTTACTTATTCAAATAACAATTAAGGTGAAACAGAGATAGGAACGATGAATCTCTTAATGATAAATAGATCCATTTTTTAAGTTCATTATTATGGGTAGTTCCTACATTCGAATTAATTGGATCCTTTTCTGCATTTGAGAATTCCCCCTTCTTCCACTCTGCCCCAAAGAGTAACTAGGACCAATTTTAGTCACCTTTGAATGTTTCAATTGAACACAGTCCATTTTTATTATCCTTAAAGGATAAGATTATTCTCTTTACCAAACATATATGGATCCAATCACGATCTTACATATAAGAAGAACAAAAGATTTTTCTTGATCAATCCCTTTGGCCTTATTTGATGTATTTCTATCTATTCTTTTGGAGATTTATAATTCATCTGTTTTATTAGATGGAATTTCGATAAATTAGATATATAAGGACCACAGAGGACATTCTTTTGAGTCCAAAATGAATCATGTAGAGCTCTGATTTATAGTCCATTCTATTTTCTTTTGGTAGTTCGATCTTGGAATTTCTTTGTTTCTGTATATCCGGAGTATTAATGTGTGACTTGTTATAATTGATCTTATTGATAGTAAATAGAATAGATTTGTCATCTTGATAGAGATGGTTCTACTCCGTCAGATTTTACAAATCAAGTTGTATCTCTTGGCGAAGAGAAAAAAGGAAGGCTTATGCACCTAGATAGTGGCAGATCCAACATTTTACATAAGTGGGTTCAATTGGTGAATAGGAATCGATAGTAATAGTCAATAGCGCAAGCAAGATTGAGCACAATTAACAATCTGCCTATTGCTCTTTTATTTGTTATTTTTTGTTAATAATTTAACCATTTTTTTTACAACTTAACACTTTTTTATTTAATAAATTAGAGGAAAACAAAATTTACAAGGGACCTGTTAATGTTTCTTTTGACTAAATTAAAGTAAATTAACAAACTATGTATAACTTCAATGAAAAGAATTGCATGTTTCAGCAAAAATCTATGAAAGAAAGTACCAAAATTCAATTACCAAAAAATTAAACCTTTTTGAAGTAAAAAATTATACAAAAACATCCTAAGAAGTTTGCTTATAAACTCTACCTCTGGATCTTCTTCTGCACTTTCATATATAAATATATTCGTATCTATATTAAGTTTATTAACTAGCATACTGAATATGGTTAGCTAATTTATTTTTTCAAAAATAGCAGAACAACATCATGAAATGCTACAAGGGGATTTGAATATGCATGCCAAGCTTTAATTTTGAACCCCCTGCACTACTGCTCCATAGAAGGGCTTTGTGGTTTCAAATTATTCTACCATATGCAAAGTTTATAATAATTTTTCATATATAAATATTAAATTTTGGAATGAAGTGGGTTCAACTGAACCGGCTTACAACCACATGGGTCCACCTCTGGAGCTGCACAACTTGGCAGAAGGAAATTGCTATAGTCGGATCTTCAAGCGGCCTCCTGTGCTCCACTGAAGATCCTAGTCTATCGCTGCTAAAGTTGCTCTCCTACAGGATAATCAACAGTCATGAGGGAGTGTAATACCCCACACTTATATTGCTTGTTATTAGCGCTATTTCGAAAAAGAATTCTCCTCAACTTTTTGACTAGGATCTCGCTAAAGTTGTGGATACCGATGATGAAAGGTACTTTACAATGGTTGAGGATCAAAGAATTCGGGGTAAGAGCTCATTACAAAAGAAGTTTGATGTTGTTGTTAAGTTGGATGGGAAAAGAGGAAGAGGAGAATTGAAAGGTTAGGAAGAATATCTATTGTTAGTTTGAAAAATCAATTTTGCTAGGAGCATAGGTTTTGTTGAGATCTCAAACAATTTTACTACTTGAGTTTTGAGCAATTACTTTTATATATTTTATCTATTTTTCAACTTTGAACAATTTAGGATTTTAAAAATATTTAGAAATATAATATTTCATATTAATACAATCTTGATACTGATTCAAGAAAGCATAGCTCTTTATCTAGATACCATTAGTATTATGAGAATCATATAGTATTCAATGAACAATTTTTTTCTATAAAATGAGACAGTGACAAGATTCACATTATAATTTCCTAAAATATCTTATCACCAAACATGTTTGCGAGACAACACAAATAGAATTTTGTTTGTGCAACTATTTAAGTTTTGACACTTTAAGAAGATTTTTGCAAGAATGGATTTGCGACCAGGTGTTCATAATGAAATTTGGAAGAATTGTGGAAGGAGCTGAGGTAAATTATTACTTATGAATTCAAATGGTTCTACTAATTTTTGTCTAGATCTTATATATGCATTAGATAATTCATCGAATATGTGTGACACCCCATAACTCCATCCTCATATGTACCTATGTTTCAAACCTCACTCTTATATGTGAGAAGTGTATTAGGGTCACAAGAGACCTCTAGTACTTAGTCGAGTTCAAAACTTTCCTATAAGTTGAATTTGTAGTCTTAAATTATACAAGGATCAACTTTAAATGATCATAACTCTTAGTATACAAACAATTAGATGTCCCATGACATATCAAATGAATGCCATTTGAATTAGCTTTCCAACACAACTGGTTTCATAGTTGTTTGGAGTTCAGAGTCAAACGTTATAGTTGTTTTACTAAAGACTACCTAAGCAGAGTGCATTCTACGGAACCTCTTTATGGGTCATAAATTAAAGTACGGCCGATCTGCTAAATCATGGCAAAAGTTCTGAAACTTCACATTATTGGTTCCAGACTTCAAGGACTAATCTACGGATCATAGAATAGGTTTCATAAAGTGATCTAGAGACCCCAAAATATGCCCAAAGGTTTACGAAAGGTTCCCTACGGGCCATAAAAGGTCTCGTACATGACCCAACTTACAATTTTAAAAAGGAGTATTTTTATCTTTTCTCACTCTTTTAAGCTAAACATGTCAATTTTCACCTAATTAAACCCCTAGAATGTACTTGTTCATATCATTAGCTTCAAAACACTCCAGGAACTCAGAACATAGTTTCAAATGGGCAAAAGATAGGGCTTTCAAGAACCTTCTTCAATTCTTGCAAGATATTAATTCCCCAGGTATGTAAGGCCCTCCAAAAGTTATCCTACTGTTATACTAGTATCTAAACTACTAGTCTCTACCCAAGATCAAGCTTATGAGTTGAGATCAGTTTTTCTCCATTACCAGTGGATTTCATCAAAATACTTGTTCATGCATTTTTCTTGATAAAAATCATGTCCATTATAGTACTAAATTAAGCTATTGAGACCGTATTTACAGTTATTGTTGTAATTATGAGAACCCTATATATATTTCATAAAAAGCTATTATATTCACAGTTTTGAGTTAAATTTATAGAGTACTTATATTTACAAGATTGCATGAGTAATAACGTTATGTTTTGAGACACTTTGTTTGATACAATTCAGTCAAAGAGAAGAGATGAGTTTGAAACGACTCCAAAAAGTGCCCAAAAAATGCTTCAGACCTAGAATTTTAAATTCCATAATCTCAAAATCTGTGCGCAATATCAAAAATTCAACTTCATATTCTTGTTCAAAGGGTCAAAATTAAGGGAAGAAGGGTCTAACCCCAATTTTAAAGCAACCGTATCAAAATTCAAAAATCCCATGGTGTAATTTCCAGTGAGGTTTGCGCGCTGCTTCCATGATGTGCACCTGTGTTTTTTTGTGACTGTTTTTCCATCTTTGGTCCAAGGCTTTAAGTCTTGGGTCTAAAAGTTCCCAAATGTGTTTTTACCTATACTTAGTCATAGTTGTTTGCAGTTCAGAGTCAAACGTTATGGTTGTTTTATTGAAGACAGCCTAAGCAGAGTGCATTCTACGGAACCTCTTTATGGGTCATAAATTAAAGTATGGCCGATTTGCTAAATCATAGCAAATGTTCTGAAACTTCACATTATTGGTTCCAGACTTCAAGGACCAATCTACGGATCATAGAATGGGTTTCATAAAGTGATCTAGAGACCCCAAAATGTGCCCAAAGGTTTACGAAAGGTTCCCTACGGGCCATAGAAGGTCTCGTAGATGACCCAACTTGCAATTTTACAAAAGGGGTATTTTTATCTTTTCTCACTCTTTTAAGCCTAAACATGTCAATTTTCACCTAATTAAACCCCTAAAATGTACTTGTTCATATCATTAACTTCAAAACACTCCAGGAACTCAGAATATAGTTTCAAATGGGCAAAAGATAGGGCTTTCAAGAACCTTCTTCAATTCTTGCAAGATATTAATTTCCCAGGTATGTAAGGCCCTCCAAAAGTTATCCTACTGTTATACTAGTATCTTAACTACTAGTTTCTACCCAAGATCAAGCTTATGAGTTAAGATCAATTTTTCTCCATTACCAGTTGATTTCATCAAAATACTTGTTCATGCATTTTTCTTGATAAAAATCATGGCCTTTATAGTACTAAATTAAGTTATTGAGACCGTATTTACAGTTATTGTTGTAATTATGAGAATCCTATATATATTTCATGAAAAGCTATTATATTCATAGTTTTGAGTTAAATTTAAGGAGTACTTATATTTATAAGATTGCATGAGTAATAACATTATGTTTTAAGACACTTTGTTTGATACAATTCAGTCAAAGAGAAGAGATGAGTTTGAAACGACCCCAAAAAGTGCCCGAAAATATGCTTCAGACCTAGAATTTTAAATACCATATATCTCAAAATCTGTGCACAATATCAAAAATTCTTCATATTCTTGTTCAGGGGGTCAAAATTAAGGGGAGAAGGGTCTAACCCCAATTTTAGAGCAATCGTATCAAAATTCGAAAATCCCATGGTGCAATTTCCAGTGAGGTTTGTGCGCCGCTTCCACGACGTGCGCCTGTGTTTTTTTGTGACTATTTTTCCAGCTTTGGTCCAAGACTTCAAGTCTTGGGCCTAAAAGTTCCCAAACGTATTTTGACCTATACTTAGTCATTTTCACCAAGCTCATCTCCAAGCTAAGATATGTGGGTTTCTTTCATGGGTTCCTTTCACCCATGATACCCAAGACTTCTTTTACTCAAATTGTATGATTTAAAATTGATTTACAAATGGGTATTGCTTATTATGAAATTCACTACACACTATGTTAAAGCTATGTAAAGTTGTGACTATTTTGCTATGTTTTGAGTTATAAATCTTGGATTTATTGTAAGATTTGATGAGGGGTTTTGATGTATATTGATTGAGAGTGTTTCAAGGTTTTAATTGATGGTTTTACAATGGATTTTCTTACATGATTTCATCTCTACATTTCATGGTCTTATACTAGCATTACACACCTTCTAAGTGTTTGATAAAATATCCGAATATGGTTTCTTGAGGAATTGAAGGTCTAAGGCATGAGATATAATATGATTGATATTGTGATGATAAAAAAACTTATATATATAGTATAATCTATATAAAGTATTTCATCAAACCATGCCAAATTCGGGGGGACTAAGAGTCCGGATAACCTGGATGGAGGTTAGTAGTCATCAACCTAGTGAGGGGTTTGTACCTTACCACTTGGGTGATGGGTGTCATCATCATCAACCTAGATGAGGGTTTGTACTCATCAACCTAGTAAGGGGTTTGTACCTCACCACCTAAGTGATGGGGTGGTATCATCACCAACCTATCGAGGGGTTTGTACCTTACCCCTTGGGTGATGGGTGTCATCATCATCAACCTAGATGAGGGTTTGTACTCATCAACCTAGTAAGGGGTTTGTACCTCACCACCTAAGTGATGGGGTGGTATCATCACCAACCTATCGAGGGGTTTGTACCTTAGACAACTAGCTTGGTCTCTCTACGCATATGATATCCTATATGAGCATGAGTTACTTGAACATGTCTTACTTATGCATTGATCATCCATGTCATGTTGCTATATTATGCCTATTTCTATAGGTATGCATTTTGATTATGTTGTCTATCTCTTGTTGCATTGCATCCACATACTTAGTACATTTAAACGTACTAATGCATACACTTGTCTACATGATATCACCATGTAGGAATCAAAGCCCAAGTTGATAATCCTCCTCCTTCACATGGCTAGTTTGGTACTACTCAAGCTAGTGGTGAGTCCTCCATTTTGGGGAACTTAGTCTATGTTTCTCTTATTATGTATTGAGAAATTCTTCTTTATTTTCTATTTTTGACTATAAGGGTGAGCTCAGTTGCTTTTTCTTGGCCCCCACTCTTATATAAGTATTAGAGGTGTTTGTTGGACATGTTATATATCTATGACACGAGCTTTGACTCTTTGTCTCTTGATTATGATATTATGCAAGCTTTCCTTTAGCCTCTTTAACTATATTCTTACTTTTTATATCTTTTATATGCTTTTGTGACTAATGATGTTTGATGACAAGTTAAGAAACTTGTTTGGGATTCCTTCGGGTTCTTCATTCGCCTTGTCACGTCTAGGCACTAGGCTTGGGTCATGACAAATTTAGTATTAGAGCACTAGGTTGATAGATCCTTGGAGTCAAACACACCGTGTTGATTAGAGTCGTATTCATGGTTATGAAGTGTGTCTTGACTATGATAGGAGGCTATGAAGCGTTTTAGGAAATGTTTCCCTTGTTTAGGAGGCTATGAGACGTTTTAGGAAATATTTCCCTTCTTCATGTCCCAAGTTGTGCTATAGAGTTGTGGTAGGTTTTCCCCTTGATGATTGTTTTTTGCTATGCTAGATCATCCTAACACTTGAGGAAGAAGGACCCAAACTTTCTAGAAGCATCCTACTAATGGTGAGCTCCGGGATGCTCTCACAATGCTTGCCCAAGTTGTGGCCAACCAAGTCAATCAAGGGGCCCAAGCCCCTTATAGTACTACCCCTAGAGCTAGGGTAAGGGACTTCATGAGGATAAATCCTCCAGTGTTCTGTGGGTCAACCTTGGATGAAGATCCACAAGAGTTCATTGATGAGATCTAAAAGATTTTAAATATCATGGGTGTTGGGCTGAATGAAAAGGTGGAGTTGGTGGCGTACCAACTCAAAGGGGTAGCCCAAATATCATATGATTAATAGAAGGGTGAGAAGTGAATTGATAATATGGTGCTTTGGGAGGAGTTCAAATTGGCTTTTCTTACTAGGTTTTTCCCTCTTGAGCTTATGAAAGCTAAGTTGGTGGAGTTTATGAATTTGAAATAAGGTACTATGAGTGTGAGGGAGTACACCCTCAAGTTTAATCAACTTTCAAAGTATGCTCCTCATTTGGTGGTCGATCCTAGATCTAGGATGAATAAGTTCGTGATGGGGGTCTCTGACTTAGTGAGTGAAGAATGCCTGTCCGCCATGCTAACTGGTGACATGGACTTGTCTTGGTTGATGACATATGCTGAGCAAATAAAGAGGAAAATTTGTGGAAGAGAAGGGTACATGAGGCCAAGAGGGCCTATCTTGGGGGTAAGTTCCTAAGGAGTAGCGGGTTCAATCAAGGCCAAGGGCCTTCTCGTGCTACTAATAGGAGGTTTGCCAATGACTTCCCTAGGCCTCAAGGTGTTGGTGGTGTGGCTCCCAATGATGTGCATCCTACATGTGGGAAAATTCATTAGGGCTTGTGTTTGAAGGGTTCTAATGGATGCTTTGATTGTGGGGAGCTTGTTCACAAAAGGGTGGATTTTCCAAGAAACTGTGGCAAGGGTCGGGGTGCAAATGCGGCTCCATTAGATAGAGGAGGTCCTCAAGGCTGTTCCCCAAAGCACAATTGATTTTATGCTCTACATGGGAGGCAAGGGGTTGGTGATGTCCCCGATGTTATTAGTGATAGAGGTGCATCAATTGGTGATTTTATGCTCTACATGGGAGGCAAGGGGTTGGTGATGTCCCCGATGTTATTAGTGATATATTGAATATCATTGACATTGACGTATATGCTTTGATTAATCCAAGTGCCACTCTTTCCTTTGTTACCCCTTTTGTTGGTAAAAAGTACCATGTTGACCTCGAGTTGTTGTATAAGTCATATAAAGTGTCTACTCCTATTGGTGCCTCTATTATTGCAAGAAAAGTTTATAGAAGTTGTCTTATTTGCATTTTGCATAAGTTATTGCCTTGTGATCTTACAAATTAGACATGGTTGATTTTGATATCATTCTTAGGATGGATTGGTTGCATGCCTATTATACTTCTAGTAATTGTACAATCCATAGTGTTGAATTAGACATGGTAGATTTTGATGTCATTCTTAGGATGGATTGGTTGCATGGCTACTATGCTTCTATTGATTATAGAACCCGTAGGATCAAATTTCAATTTCCAAATGAACCCATCCTTGAGTGAAAAAGTCAAGATGTGGTGGCCAAGAGTAGATTAATTTCTTGCATTAAAGCCCGTAAGTTAATCTCTAAGGGGTGCTTATATCATCTTGTGAGGGTTAAATATGTCGAGTCCAAAGTCCTTTCCAAAGAGTCGATTCTGGTTGTAAATGAATTTGTTGATGTCTTTCCAAATGACCTTCCCGGTGTCCCTCTCGAAAGAGAGAGATTTTGGCATAGACCTCTTCCTCGATACTCAACCTTTCTCCATTCCCCCTTATTGCATGACCCTGGCAGAGTTGAGGGAGTTAAAGGAACAATTGAAAGATTTATTGGAGAAGGGATGTATTAGACCTAGCCAATCACCTTATGGTTCTCTGGTGTTGTTTGTGAAAAAGAAGGATGGGTCCCTTTGGATGTGCATTGACTACCGACAACTTAATAGGGTCACCATCAAGAATAGGTATCCTCTTCCAAAAATTGATAATTTGTTTGACCAATTGTAAGGGGCAGCATTTTCTCTAAGATTGATCTTTGGTCCGGGTATCATCAAGTGAGGGTGAGGGAGTGTGATATTCCCATAATGGCATTCTGAACTAGATATGGACATTATGAGTTTGTTGTGATGTCTTTTGGGTTGACTAGGTTGATAGATCCGGAGACATTGTAGATCAATTCTGAACTAGATATGGACATTATGAGTTTGTTGTGATGTCTTTTGGGTTGACTAATACACCGGCCATCTTCATGGACCTTATGAATAGGGTCTTCAAACCGTACTTTTATTTCTTAGTTGTGGTCTTCATTGATGATATGTTGATCTATTCATATTGTAGGGAGGAGTATATGGGTCATTTGAGAGTTGTGTTGCAAAGATTAAGGGAGGAGAAATTATATGCTAAATATAAAAAGTGTGAATTTTGATTGAAGGAGGTTGCATTCTTGGGTCATGTGGTGTCGGGAATGGTATTAAGGTGGATCCTAAGAAGACCGATGTGATTAGAAATTGGCCTAGACTATTGACCCCATCAGATATTAGGAGCTTCTTGGGCCTAGTGGGTTATTATAGAAGGTTTGTAGATGGGTTCTCCTCCATTCTTTCCCCTATGACAACATTGACCCAAAAGAAGTTTAAGTTTGTGTGGACCGATGAGCGTGAGAGGAGCTTTTAAACGTTGAAAGACAAGCTTGTATCTGCCTCTATATTGTTACTACCAGATGGATTTGTTATGTATTTTGATGCTTCTGGAGTTGGTTTGGGTTGTGTGCTAATGCAAAATGGTAAGGTCATAGCTTATGCTTCTAGACAGCTCAAGGTACATGAAAGGAATTACCCTACCCATAATTTAGAGTTAGTTGTTGTTGTGTTTGCATTAAAGATTTGGCATCACTACTTGTATTGGGTGCATGTTGATGTGTTCACCGATCATAAGAGCCTCTAATATGTCTTCACTCAAAAAGATCTCAACTTGAGGCAAAGAAGATGGTTAGAACTTCTTAAAGACTATGATATGAGTGTGCATTATCATCCGAGTAATACAAATGTTTTGGCAGATGCTTTGAGTACAGCGTCTATGGGTAGCCTAGCTCATGTTGATGGTGGTGATAAGGAAATGGTTAGGGAGGTGCATCAATTGGCTCGATTGGGTTTAGGTTTAAAGAGGTTGGGAATGATGGTGTTGTTGTTGTTGATAGGTCTAAATCTTCATTAGTTGATGAGGTGATAGCAAAACAAGATCTTGACTCCTCTTTGTTTGAATTAAAGGCCTTGGTCAAAGAGGGCAAAGTAGAGGTTTTCTCCCAAGGCGGAGATGGTGCCCCTTAGGTTCTAAGGTCGATTGTGTGTGCCTTATATGGGTGCTTTGAGGGATAAATTCCTTGATGAGGCCCATAATTCTTCTTATTCTATCCACCTCGGTTCTACCAAAATGTATAGAGACTTGAGAGATGTGTATTGGTGGGGAGGCATGAAGAGGGACATTGCTAAATTTGTTTTCGGTTGCCATAGCTGTCAACAAGTCAAAGCCGAACATCAAAGGCCGGGTGGCCTAACCCAAGACATAGAGATTTCTACTTGGAAGTGGGAGATGATTAGTATGAATTTTGTGGTTGTGTTACCCAAGACTAGAAATGGTTTTGATTCCGTTTGGGTTGTGGTTGATAGGATGACCAAATCGGCTCACTATCTACCGATTAAGGCTATATCTGGGGTTAAAGAGTATGCAAGTTTGTACATCCATGAGTTAGTAAGGTTAGATAGGGTTCCTTTGTCCATTATATCATATCGTGGTGCACAATTCACTTCACACTTTTGGAGGTCTTTTCAAAGGGGT
>BAUE01093086.1:0-12704 GCA_000787875.1 Solanum virginianum | reverse complement strand
CTACTGTTTTTGTAAAGTTTCACCAAAAATTATTTTTCTTGGCATGGACAAAGTATACCTTGTAGGTACTCGTTGCTCCACTCAATTTTTCCCGTTGAACAAGAATATGTAGTCGAATTTGCAAAATTTTGCACGAATTTTGAGATATTGAAATAAATACATCATAGGGTCTTTTCGAGCTACATGGGGGGTGTTTAAATATTCTCAATTTGAGATATAAAGGAATTACAATTATGGGGGTATTCTTAGGAAAGTTTTTTGGCACTTTATGAGGTCATTACAACATTAGGATCTATTGGTATGACTTTCCAGTTTCTGCAAGTAGGTCAAGTACATACTTTCTTTGAGATAAAAAAATCCCATACTTGCTTCTAGCTAATTCTACACCTAAGAAGTATTTCAACTGTCCCAAGTCTTTGTTATGAAATTTGGCATGTAAGAACTGCTTGAGAGAAGAAATTCTAGCACATTTATCTCTTGTAATAATAATATCATTGATATAAACAACTAGGAGAATAATACCAGTCACTGACTGTCTGTAGAAGACTGAGTGATCACACTTGCTCTTCCTCAACCCAAACTCCTGAACTACATTGCTAAATTTTCCAAACCATGCATGAGGACTCTGCCTTAGACCATATAGAGATTTTCTCAAATGAAAAACTTTTCCATACTCCCCCTGAGTAACATATCCAGGCAGTTGATCCATATACACCTCTTCGTGGAGATCGCCATGAAGGAAAACATTCTTGATATTCAGCTGATGTAAAGGCCAATGTTGAGAAGCAGCCAAGGAAAAAAAACAAACCAACAGAGGTGAGCTTAGCTGCAGGGGAGAAAGTATCTGTATAATCTACCCCATAAGTCTGAGCATTGCCTTTAGCCATAAGTCTTGCCTTAAGTATTGCGATAAAACAATCAGGATTTTGACTTTAACGGTAAAGACCCATTTGCATCCTGCAACTTTCTTTCCCTTGGGTAAATCCACCAAATCCCAAGTGTGATTTTCATTTAAAGCATGCACCTCTTCAAGCATTATATCATGCCATCCAGGATTAGTCAAGGCTTCTTTCCCTATTTTAGGAATACAAATAGAGTCTAGAGAGCCAATCAAAGAACTAGATGTAGGAGATAAGTGATCATAAGAAACAAAGTTAGTAATGGAATATTTGGATTTACATTGAAGTGTACCTTTTCGAAGAGCAATAGGAAGGTCAAGATTTCCCGAAGAATCAAATGGAGGAGGAATTGATGATGACAGAGTTAATGTAGGATAAGTATCATCATTACCTTGCCTCCTTGAGTAAGCTTAAACAATTGTTGGTCTTATTAGAATAGATAAAATAGGTTCTGAAGGCATACTAGTTGACTGATAGCAGATGGAAGAACATCATCATCTAATTGCTTTGTTTTAGCATAAGTAATCTGATAGACCAACCACTCATCTTCCTCAATCTGGCTTGTAGAAATGGGAGGTGAATAGAAAAATAGTGTAGCTTGTGAAAATACCACATAAGTTGACACTAGGTATTTGCCAAGTTCAACTGATTAACACCGATACCCTTTTTGAAGTTGAGAATAGCCCAAGAAAACACATTTTAATGACTTTGGATCCAATTTGGTAATAGATGGTCTAACGTCTAGAATATAACACGTGCTTCTAAACACTTTGGGTTCCACTAGGAATAGTGATTTGTTTGGAAAAATAACACTATAAGGCATATTACCTGCCAAAAGTGCCTGAGCTACTCAAGTAGATGCATATTCTTCCTTTTAGCAACTTCATTTTGAGAGGTGTATCAACACATGAAGACTGATGAAGAATACCATGGTTTCTCATGTAAGATTGAAATAATTTTGACATATATTCTTTACCATTATCACTCTTTAAAATCCTTACTGAGGCATTAAATTGAGTTTTGACTTCAGCACAG
This sequence comes from Solanum virginianum, assembly GCA_000787875.1. Lineage (NCBI taxonomy): Eukaryota > Viridiplantae > Streptophyta > Magnoliopsida > Solanales > Solanaceae > Solanum > Solanum virginianum. The sequence goes on along the minus strand of BAUE01093086.1, from coordinate 10,770 downwards.
AAGGTAGTAAAGTGAGTAAACACTTTAGATCAACTCTTCATAAAGTAAATCCAAGTCATTCGAGAAAAATCATCCGCAAAAGTGACAAAATATTTATGTCTAGGTTTAGAAACAACTGGACATGGTCCCCAAACATCTGAATATACTAACTCAAAAGTAGACTCAACTCGCTTATTAATCCTTAGAACTACAGAGATATGATAGACTTTTGCAAATTTACATGACTCACATTCCAATGAGGGAATATTCTGAAAATGAGGACAAAACATTTTCAACAGTGGTAGAGAAGGATGTCCTAATTGAAAATGTGCTTCAAATGGAGACACGACACTTGAGCATGTAACAAATTGAGATTCCCATTCATCAAGGATATAGAGATTATCAGATACATGTCCTTTACCAATAACTTGATTTGTCGTAAGATCACAAAACAAACAATGATTAGGAAAGAAAGAGATATAACAATGAAGATCTCTAGTAACCTTACTAACAAAAATAGATTAAAGGCTAACTTTGGTAGACTTAATAAAAATGAAAAGGTAATAGAGGAGGTACATTTAATAGTTTCAGATCTAACACTGTTACATATTGATCCATCAGCTACTATAACGGATAAGGTACTTTGTGCGGTTGAAAACTAGAAAAAATATTAGGATTACCTGTCATATCATAGGTGGCACCTAAATTAATCATCCATTTGTTTGAAGAGGTGATAAGGCATGTTTTATCTGACTTGGCAAAAGCATTGACTGAAGTTGATTTCTTATACTGAGAAAATTTAGCATACTCCTCAATCAAATCAAAACCATTTTGTTAGAAAATGGACCAGGAGCAGCAACAACGTTTCCCTAATCAGTTTTTTTTTTTCTCTAGTAAACTGCTCACTTTATGAAAACAAATTGATGTTGGAAGCAATGGAATATCCCAAGTAGGCTATATCTGAAAGTCTCACTATAATTCAAGTAAGTAGGCAGTAGATAACCTCCAAAACTATACCAAGCTCACAAATTATTGAGCAATTGCAGACAACCTTTAAGCTAGAAGTATAGAACAAAAGAGTAAACAACAACAAATAGAAAAGTGTCAAACCAGACAACAGAGAGCGTGCAAATCCTATTTCAAGGATTCTCTTCTCCAAAAATATGGTCTGATGATTAAAGGACCACCTCAAATTGTCTAGCAACTTCACTCTCTCCATGATTTATAATATCTCCAGCAACTTTGCTGGAGCGGGAGTCTCTTGCTCTTTTGTTCTAACTACCAGATTCTAGAGTTTTAAATATCAGAGCCTTCCTCCTATGGTATCCAATGGTCATCTGAACACCTTTGCTCTTTTGTTCTAACTACCAGATTCTAGAGTTTTAAATATCAGAGGAGGAAGGAAAGTCCACTTTGATACCATGTGAAATATATAGTCAAATGGATCAATTTCCTTGTTATATTATTCCAAGAACAAGAGCTATTTGTAGGTGTACAAGTAAATCTATCTAAGGAAATAAAATAAAAAAAGCTTCCTAAATATCTTTAAGAACCCTAAATATCTCTACCTATGATTATGATATAAATACTAGATATGACTATACATTTTGTAACAGTAACCTTTAAAACCCCACGACATAAAGGTAGCGTGGTCAACACAAATGTACTAGATTATAGAAGGTCAATTTTCATTTATTGTAAATACACGATTTTCTTTGCTACTTTGTATAAAAGAACCCTAATATAATATAGAGATGTAGTTAAGCTGAAGGTGTATAGATCAAGGGAAAACTGAACCACATGTCTCAAATTCGAACCTCAAAATACAGAAAATCCTGGTGGAGAACATTTTTCCCAATACAAAAAAATTCCCTATTATATAATCAAACAATGTGAACTAGTTGTTGAACAACCAGAGTCATAACATTCATCATGAAGAATAAATATCTATAAAATCTTACTAGAATCAAAATTGGGGAAGTTGAAACTGAGCTAGAGAACATGTTAAGGTTGTTTTCTTACTAGAAAGATGGAAAACCACAAAATAATTAGCCAATCAACATTTTTGAAGAGTCTGAGTAACGTAGCTATGAAAGGCTGTGGAGATCACTTATGTCAACTTGAAACAGAAACAGACTAACTCAACTTGAATAATCATTGATACCAAAAGTAACACACATCAAACAAAAATAAAAAACTATAAAGATAAAAACAGAACCAGAAAATCAAACTATGACAAATTAGCCCTCCTCCGAGCTCTCTTCTTTGGCCTTCTCATTTTCTTGGGAAAACTGTTCTAAAAAAATTTGATAAACTATTTTGGCTATGATATTTAAACATGAGGCTCCACACAACAGTTCCAACAACTAGTCCAAAACTATAGCCTATGACTATTGATTCCCATGTAAATCCACCTAAAAAATAGGATTTCTCCTCCTCTTCTTCGTACTCCAATGGTTGAGGAACATGTGGTGGATTGCATTGCTTTGACAAAGGAGGGCCACATAAATCAAGCTTTCCACCATACGAGTCATTTTCAAATGTGTTGAATTGTGAACCTTGAGGAATGCGTCCGATAAGGAGATTTTGATAGAAATTTAACTTTTCCAAAAATGTTAGTGTAAGGACCCAAATTTTTGTATAGCTTTGGTGACGCTTGAGATTTAGTTTTGGAAAGTTTTGGGCTAAGTTGACACCTCATGGAACCTCTAAGCTCAATCTAAGTTCACTTTTAAGCCTTCAATTCAAGCTTATTTATGTTATTTAAGTCCATCATGGATCCACTACATCAAGCCAAGTTCAAAGGAATTTTCATTGGTTAACTTTGACACAAGTACTAGTAGAAGGGTCAATTTTAAAGGGGAATATCTCTTAGCACAAAATGAACTGGGTGGCTTATACCTATTGAGTTGAATCCCTTTGAGTTAGCTTTCCAACGCACTTGGTTTCACCTCATTTCGAGTTTGGATGAAGGAGTTATGACCATTTTCATAAGACCCTCCTGTGTATTGATGCTACACGGGCACCTACACGGGAAGTGAGGCTTTACACAAACAGTGGGAGTGGCCTTGGGCCTGAAAAGTCTAGTTTTAGTCTAAGTGATAAGGCACAGCTAGTGGCACGGGCCGTATGGCTTGCCACTGACCGTGTGGGTGGCCGTATGGTTGGTGTGTGGCAAGGTTGGCGTGGGAGGGAGCTTTTGGGACTATGTATGGGGGGATGGCCAGTCTCACTGGCTGTCTGGCATGCCACTGGCCATGTGGCTAGGCATCAGGCTCCCTTTCCATTCAAATTTTCATTAATGAGGGGGCAGAGGTAGTCACACAGACAGTGTGACTCCACAGGGCCCGTGGTGCCTTCCATTTAGGTGAACTTTGCCTAGAAAATTCTAAGTATTAAAGTCAAGTTCCAACTTCCCAGAATTTTTGCGATGTGTGGGAGTACAGCCAGGGGTATGGTCTGTGCTAACCCCATGGCCCGTACAACCCTCCGTGGTGAGGTTAAGCACAATTTTTCATTCCGTCTCACTAATGTCATTTTTGTGAATTTAGTTATTTCTATTGGTCTTTTGGGAATTCCTATGGTATCCAATGGTCATCTGAACACCTAAAACCTATTTCAAACATTCAAATCACTCTTTATATTTTTAAAACCCTCTCAAAAGCTTTCCATAAAGTACTCATAAGGATTTCAACATTTGAGCTAGGGAACTCAATTCTTCTTGAAATTTCTTGGGGTTTTCTTCATCTTGGTGAAGATATATGGGTTGATTCTTGATTTTCTTTCAATCACGGAGACCTAATATTAGTTTTAAGAAATCTAAATGGATTTTTCTTACTTTAATTCGGGGTTTTGAACATTTTGATTCCTAAAAGTCTATTAATGCTTGGGTTATATTTACATATTAATTTTGAGATGATTTAAGCTTTGAAACATTGAATTTCATCATTCTTATGAATATATGATTATGTATGGTCCCTATAAGGCTTTGATCTAAGCATGGGTGTGTTAGGACCCTCATTTCTTGTACGTGAGTTAATTATGCGTCAATTTTCATTTATTGTAAATACACGATTTTCTTTGCTACTTTGTATAAAAGAACCCTAATATAATATAGAGATGTAGTTAAGCTGAAGGTGTATAGATCAAGGGAAAACTGAACCACATGTCTCAAATTCACATTATCGTACTGTTCTCTTTTGGGTATGACGGGGGCCCTGTCCCGTCGTTTGCTTCTGTATGTATATGTTTAGAGGTCTGTGGACATGTCGTGTTCATGGGTCCATGTATTTGGTCTGTCAGTCATGTGTATATGTTGGATTGGGAGACTAAGCCACCTATATGACAGGGTGATTATATTATGATTTTAAATGTGGATTTAATTATATTTTCACTTCAATTTCACATTATATTGTTGATTTTAGATTGAATCTTAATTACCCATATTTTCCTCATATCATACATGACATTTGCATTCAAGACTTTGGATTATTTATGGAAATTACATTATGGGTTAAGCCTAATTTAGTTCTATGATATGATTTTGATAAGATATTGGTTATGATAAGAATGTGATCACATATATCTCTATTGATTATGGCTCTTTGAGCATTTTGGGTGCTCGCACCATTTTGTATATGAATGGGCTATTCCTATGCATGAATATTATGAATAAGAACTATATTTTGGCATTTGAGCCTAAGTATGTATTATTATGGTGTTTGGATTTTAAGCCCAATTGTGCATTGAAATATTTTGATAAGATGTGTATCTCTTTGAAAACATGTATAATTATGGATACTATAAGTATTCTTGTAAGATGATGACTTAGCACCGATGGAATGAGGGTCCTCTCTCTTTCCTTGAACTATGTGCCTAACATAGGTTATGTGAAATCCTATCCGAAATGGGATGGGTTCCCGTAAGGAAGGTTGCTTCATGCGAAATGGGATGGGTTCCCATAAGGTGAAGTATAAGGTGACATGATATGCTATATGTGGAAAATCCTATCAAAAATAAGATATGTTCCCGTAAGAAAGGTTGCTTCATACGAAATGGAATATGTTCCCGTAAGGTGAAGTATGGTTTACCTTTGGCAAGTAGTCCACCTCTTTACCGATAAGGGGATTTCATCAGGATTCCAAGTAATAGCTCACTTGGTCTTACTCATGTCGGCTGAGGGAACATCCCCAAATATGTGTATATATATATATATATATATATATATATATATATATATATATGAACATCATTTGTATTTCATGCACCATGACTTTCATAGCATCTTGTTATATATTATATTCTTTGCTATATATTTCTTTCTATATTATATGCCCTTGTCATCTAACGTTGATATGCAGGTTTTGGTAAGTTCATGCATTGCATCCCCTATACTTAGTACATTCAAACGTCCTAATACATACTCTTGTCTATATGATTTCACTACGTAGGGACCGAGGACCTTGATCATCCACTGTTTGGCACTTAGTTTAGATTCCAAGTTTACTTGTAGTTGTGAGTCCTATCTTCCAAGGATGATCCATGATCTATCTACCTATGCTACTTTCATTTCTTTATGTATTTCAGGGTGAGCCCGGGGAGTGTCTTGGCCCCCGACCCATCTATTTAGAGGCATTGTTGGGCACCTTGTAAACCTCTTTACGTTATATGTTATGTGCTATGGTTAAGTCTATATTATGTATTGACTATCTTTGACTATCGACATGTGAGTTGGTTATGTGACTTATGGTTTGGTTATATGTTTGATGGAAGGATCCTAAGTGCCGAATTTCCCCCATAGCTTGAGTCCTACATAGCCATCCCTTAGTCTTTATGTTACGTGTTATGTGAACTTATGTTAAGCCCTTTTGCATGATGTCCCCATAGCATGAGTCCTACTTTCCCGTCCCTTAGAATTATGTATTGATTGTTGAATGTGATTCTAAACTGATGATGTGAGTTTTGGTATCTTGAGGCTTGTTTGGGAATTCTCGGGTTCCTACTTGCCGTGTCACAACTAGGCATAGGTTCGAGTCGTGACAGTTAGCCTTTTCAATTCCTGCAGAATCTTTCCAGTGAGCTAATTCCAAGAAAGATCTAATGCTTCAAGCACATTCAATTGCCCCAGTTCCATTAGAATATCACCTTCAAGATTGTTATGGGATAAATTAAGCAGCCAAAGTGAGCTGAGATCCACAAGTATTTTTGGAATGACACCTTCAAAATGATTGCTTGAGAGGTCTATGGTTGTCATAATTGTGCTAATTCTTTGTAGGTCAATATCCTGGCCTTTGATTACTAAACTCACTGAATCCTCATAATTTGAATATTCTCTCCCATGTCCCATGAATCGGATCACACCTTTGTCTCTTTCACCTAAGTTAATCATTGCACTGAAGTTCTCAAAAAGTTTTGCAGGTATAGAGCCACTAAATTCATTACAAGAGGGATCAAAAAACCACAACCTGGTAAAGTATAACTTCTTGCTAGTACTTATATGTCCATGGAACTTGTTCGACTTCAATATAAGGACCTGCACCTCTGTAAGAGATCCTGGCCAAGCTGCAAATGTTCCATTTATGACATTGCTCCTCACATCGACGATTTCTAAATTATCACAGTTGAGCAATGACATCGGGACAGGTCTTTTGAATCGATTACCATTCAAGACAATGGTACTCAATGAAGCACTCCCCATATATAATGGTGGAAGATTTCTCGTGAAGTTATTTCTTCTTAAGTCTAGCACAGATAGATTAACCATGCTGCCTAGGCAATGTGGAACCGAGTCGCTGAAGTTTTTGCGTGATAAATCTAGAAGTTCAAGCTTTTTCAAGCTACAAATAGATAAGGTATTGGACCCTGAAGGGAGTTAAATTTAAGATCAGGATACTATAGGTTATAGTTATGAAACTACGGTAGGTTGCCTGTTAATGAATTATGTGATAATTTTAGGTACCACAAGTTGTCCCACCCCATGCCGCTAAACCAGTTAGGGATTTGACCATAAATCTTGTTGTTAGAAATATCCAAGACCTCAAGCGTTTTTGTATTTCTCAAGAAATGTGGAAAATCCTTCAGATTGCAAGATGATAAGAACAACTTGTCTAGTTTAGGAAAGGTGATATTTATTCCCGCATCACCGGTGATGTTATTTGATGAAAGGTCAAGGTGATTAAGGTTTGTGAGATTGGCAAGTGATTGAGGAAAAGAACCACTGAGTTGATTATGACTTAAATATAGGCATTCTAACATTGAGTTTGTTTTGATCCCATCCGGTAGTCCACTAAATCGATTATCATGGAGTGACACAGAAGATAGCAAAGGTAGGCTAAACAACCAAGATGGTACGGTACCATTCAGTGAGTTGTGAGACAAACTCACAGAATTCAACTTTTGAATCATGCTCACATTGGTAGGAAGTGGACCAGATAGGGAATTACTCCACAAACTTAATACTTGAAATGAAACTGTTATAAAAAGATTTAAATAACATAGCTCTTGGAGATTAGAGAAAACATGGGGAATTTCACTTGAAAAGGAGTTGGATAAAAGAGCTGAAAGTGTGAGCTACTTCAGTTGAGAGATTGTTGAAGGAATATTACTAGTGAAATGATTATAAGATAAAGACAGCTCCCTAATTTGTGTTAGGCTTCTCTAGAGTTAGGAATGGAATGAGAGAATTGACATCCATAGAGGTAAAAGAAATAGTCGTCAATCTCCACCAAACAGGAATACTGCACTACGGAGTGGTGTGTCTTCTGAATCAGCAGGCTCATTTTCAGTGACTTCTTCATTACCATTTCTGTAATTTCCTCCTGAATCTTGTACAAATCAAACAACAAGAAGATGCACAAAGGGAGCTCAAAGCACAACACCAATATAAAAATGGCCATGGGCAAGTATGCAAAATGAAATCAGATTAAATAAGTTGTGGAGATATATAAAAATGAAATCAAAACTATATCACATATTGCTCTAGCAGGAGAAAATGTTTTTATTGTTATCTCCTCAAATTCTTTCTTGACTAGTTTTTAATTTCTTCGCTAGCTTCATGCGGCAAAAGCATTTATCATGTAAAATCCAACAGTCACACACTACAAAAAACTGCCTAAAAATTGACGGACTATGTCTCTCTAAGAAGTGACGGACTAAGCAATGCCGTCCGTCGCTTTTTTATTTTTTATTTCTTTTTAAATATTTTAATTAAGAAAAGTGACAACTGCAATTATAAGTCCGTCGCTTTTTTCGTGGAATTTTTTGACAAAATTTATTTATTTTTAATATATTTTTCTAAAGTGTGATGGACAAAATGACGAAGTCCGTCGCTTATTTTATTTAAAAAAATTAAACCTTTAAATATTTTTATGGTGTTAATTTTAAAAAATGAATAATAATTTTTTTAGAAAATTTTGCAATGGATAGAATGGCATTGTCCGTCGCTTTTTTATTTTCTAAAAAATAAGTTATTAATCAAATAAAATAATTAATTTTTTAAATGGGGGGATGGACTTGGGGTCGCCGTCCGTCGCCCCTAAATTCGAATATTATATATTGACACGTCTTTTTCCCTCATTTCTTAAACCTAAATTTCTACAATTTCCCCCGATCCTCCCTCATCTCTTCCATCCACGGTCCGTACGTAGCCGCCGCTGACACCTCCTCCACTCCGCCGACAACAAGGACTCCGCCGACAGCAAGCCCGAGGTAGCACCAGAGGTAAGCCTCCTCTCTCTCTCTCTCCTCTTTTTTCCTCCTCTTAGCCTTTATTTATATCTTTTTTAAAAAAAATTATATAATCTTGAATTGTTTGTTAGTATTGTTTATATATATTGTTGTCATTATTATATCATAATATTGATTGTGAATTAGTGAAGAAAGTTTATGTTTTAATTTTAGGGTTTAGTTTAAATTTGGTATTTTGAATTAGTTTCTTATTTGGGGGGGGGGGGTTTGTTAGTTTGAGTTAATGTGTCTGTTTGAAGTGATTATCATTGTTGGAAAGTGTATTGAAGTAGGAATTTGTGAATGAGTTTGAATTAGTTTGTGATTTGGGGGGTTTTGCTAGTTTGAATTAGTTTGTGATTTGAATTTTGTTAGTTGGAATTAAAGTGTAGTATTTGAAGTTATTGACATTGTTGGTTTGAATATTTAAGTGTGAATTTGTGAATGTAGATTCTTGAATTGTAGTTTAAATTGGGTATTTTGAATTAGACTATAAATTTAAGTGTAGTTTAAATTTATGAATGAGTATTTTTGGATTTAGCTTGAAATGGGTTTTGAATTAGTTTGTGAATTGGGTTTTTGTTAGTTGGAATTGAAGTGTAGTATTTGAAGTTATTGATATTGTTGGTTTGACTATTTAAGTGTGAATTTGTGAATGTAGATTCTTTGATTGTAGTTTAAATTAGGTATTTTGAATTAGACTATAAATCAAGCTTCCATGTATATAAATTTTGAACTTTAGTATTTTTGTATCATTGTAGGATATATTCGACCCGTGAAGGTTAGCCCATCGACCCGTTAAGCTAATCGGAAAAGGTAAATGTATTTTACTTAGAGTTTACATACTTGTTAAATTAATTTTAGTACTTTTATACTTAGAAAAATTCAACTTATGCCCATTTGAAACTTGAAATTATTATATTTTAGGATATGAAGTAAACTTTACATAGTTGTGAACTTTAAATTGAATATAATTTAGAACTTGGAGTTTATATACTTGTTAAATTGAAGTTCACTACTTTTATACTTAGAAAAATTCAACTTATGCCCATGTGAAACTTGAATTATTATATTTAGGATATGAAATAAACTTTAATTAGTTATGAACTTTAAGTTGAATATAATTTATAACTTGGAGTTTATATACTTGTTAAATTGAATTTTAGTACTTTTATACTTAGAAAAATTCAACTTATGCCCATGTGAAACTTGAATTATTATATTTAGGATATGAAATAAACTTTAATTAGTTATGAACTTTAAGTTGAATATAATTTCGAACTTGGAGTTTATATACTTGTTAAAGTGAATTTTAATACTTTTATACTTAGAAAAAATTAATTTATGCCCATTTGAAACTTGAATTATTATATTTTAGGATATGAAGTAAACCTTACTAGCTAAACAAGATGAAATCTTTTTTTTTTTTTACATTAAGACTCTGAAAAAAATAACAAAAAGTATCCAATTCTTTAAACAAGAAGAGAAGTTGGACTAGTAACAATTTTGTAGTAAAAACTAGTGAAAAAACTAAAGAAATGTAGTGAAACTACATTAAAGCTTCAAGAATGGACCATTTAAGTTTCTCCTTATTGTTGAGCATAGTTGAGCATCTTATATTATCACCTTATTGGACCATTTAACTTTCTCCTGCATTTTCTTTAATACTTTAAATTGATCATATAAGCAAGCTTATTTAGACATTATTATTTTTCTACAATCATTTTAGCAATTGGCATCCAAGGAAAGCAACTTTTTCTTGCACGCATTATCCATGATGCATTTGATTTTGTATGTTGTCTAATATGCATTTTTTCATTTTTATATCTTATATATTGTCACGGCCCATCCCCGTGGGCCGTGACTAGTGTCCGATTGGAGCACCCAGACACAACTACTAAGCCAAATTCCTATTATAACACTAACTTATTTATAGAAATTTCGGCAGAGTTTTCTCTGTTTTACTGACTACCCACCTGCATACAGAAACGTCCCAACAACAGTACAAGTATATATATAGATATGCGGGGGTCGACAAGGTCACCACTGTAGTTAAACCGCCCAACA
>BAUE01093115.1:0-12691 GCA_000787875.1 Solanum virginianum | reverse complement strand
TGTTGTTTTCAAGATCCTGTGTACTTAGGTACGTTTTATGGTATCAGAGCCAAGTATGTATATTCAAATGATAGGCTAATCATCTTATCAGGGTATTAAATAGTTGTTTGTAATAAAGTTGTATGTTGTAATAATGTTTGTAATAAGATAATTTTACTATTTCTAAGTTTTATTCTCTTCTAAAGAATCAATTTAAGGTGATCTTATGTCTAAGGTGTTTGAATACTTGTAAGATCCAAAGATGGATGTCCACCATAGTAGCCAAGGGGGCGAAGAGGACGGTCCTAAGATGGATTTACGACCATATTCAAAATAAAATCCTTGTGCAGTGGTGGGATCACCCACATGTTGCGCAACGCGAGGGAGTTCAAAAATATGGGGGAAGAGGGAAGAAGGAGAAGTGAAAAATGCAAGAATGAGGAGAAAATAAGGGTTAGGGGTCATGGGCAACGTTAAAAAGGGGAGGGGAGATAACAATTGGGGGGAATAAATGGGGGCCTCATCTGTAATTTGAGAATTTTAACACATTACCATTTTGGCTCCGCAACGTGGACAGAACATGTTGCACACTTATGAAATTTTAAAAAGCGAATTGCAGAAACTGTAGGCCTCTGCGTTTGCACCATAATGTGGAGGCAACGTGAACCCATACTTGTAAAAAAATTTCCTGGACACAGAAATAGTGGGCATCCACGATGGGTCCGCGTCGCGAAATTATCACATATGCTCACTGTTTTGAGATTTAATTAAATTCTAATTTTTAGTTTCGGGCCCCAAAAAAATTCTCAAACACCTGGATATGCTTCAAAACACTAAAAACAATGTATTATATCAAGAAAACACAAAAACTTCCCAACAGATTATAGGGTATTGAGGATGGAAAAATTCACACAAAAATTGTGTAGGATTCGCTATGCGGAGACATCGTGGACCTACTCTTGTGCAAATTTTTCACACTTTTCATATGGGACCTGATTTTCTATTTATTTTTAAAATAAGTGAAATTAAAGATTATGTTACCTCACCACGAGTTGACTCCCCGTGCAGTGCCTAATTTAACGTCACTGCCTGATGCATGACGTGCTCATTCATCTTTGGCCAACTCAATGGCCTCTACTGTTTGATTCGTGTCCACACTGTAATAGTGCTTGACACATTGACCATTCGCCAAAAATGCTTTGTTTGTGGTCAAGTCCTTTAACTCCACAACACCATGGGGTGTGGTCACTACCACCACATATGGTCCACTCTATTTGGACCTTAATTTCACTAGAAACAATTTTAGACGTAAGTTAAAAAGCAATACCTTTTGGCCCGGCTCAAAGTTCTGCTTGATTTTGCAGTGGGCATGCCACTTCTTAATCTGTTCCTTGTAGAGCTTAGCATTCTCATAAGATTGGAGCCATAATTTATATAACTCCTCCAATTGCTTAAGTCTCTTCCTTCCATCGAGCTCAGGGTCAAGATTTACCTTTTTAATTGCCCAATACGCTGATGCTCAAGTTCTATGGGCAAATGAAAGGTCTTGCCATATACCAGCCAATAAGGAGAGGTTCTGATTGGGCTCTTGTATGCAATCCGATATGACCATGATGCTTCATCCAAATTTTCTGCCCAATCTTTCCGGGTGGCATTCACAGTCTTTTGCAATATCAACTTCACGTCTCAGTTGGATACCTCAACCTGCTTACTGGTTTGTGGGTGGTATGATATGGGCACCTTGTTCCTTATCCCATATTTCACAAGTAAGTTCTTCATGGTATGATTAAGAAAATTGGTATCGCCATCACTGATAATGGCTCTTAGAGTACCAAACCATGTTAAAATGTTCTTTCGGAGGAACTTGCTCACCACCTTCGTATCATTGGTTGGAAGGGCTGCTGCTTCTATCCATTTGGAAACATAGTCCACAGCTACCAATATATAATAACAATCGAATGAAAGTGGGAATGGCCCCATAAAATCAATGCACCTAACATCGAAAATCTCCACTTTAAGTATATTCTTTAAGAGCATCTCATGCCTTCGGGATATAGCACCTGTGTTCTGGTAAGCATTACAGGCCCTAGAGAATTGGATAGCATCAATGAACAAGGTGGGCAAGAAGAAACTAGATTGTAATACCTTATGTGTTGTCTGATCCCCACCATTATGGACCCCATATAGACAAGAATAACATCACTCAAGAATCTGCTTCATCTCTGTCCCTGGAACACACCATCTTACCATTTGGTCAGCTCTTTATTTGATGAGTATGGCTCATCCCAAATATATGCCTTGATATCATGGGCCAACCTCTTCTTCTGTTGGTATGTTGCATCAGGTGGGAACATATCACTTACCAAGTAATTTACAATATCTGCATATCATGGTAATTCTTCTGCTTCAATGGCTAACAGCTGTTCATCAGGAAACTCGTCTCTAATTTGTAACCTATGTGAGCATCAGTCTCTAGACAGGAAAGATGATCAGCAGCCTAGTTCTCACTCCCCTTATAGTCCCTGATCTCGATATCAAACTCTTAGAGCAATAAGATCTATTTGATTAGGCGCGACTTGGCATCCTTTTGTTGAACAAATACTTCATTATCGCATGATATGTGAGCACCACCACTTGGATCCCAACCAATAAGCTCTGAAATTATCAAATGTATACACTAGTGTCAGCATTTCCTTCTCATTAAGAATATAGTTGTTTTGTGTTGCATCTAAGGTCTTGTTGGCATAGTATATAAAGTGAAAAACCTTTTCTCTATGATTACCTTATACCGATCCCACTACTATGTCACTGGCATAACATATTAGCTCAAATGGGGGACCCCAGTCAGGTACTACTAAGATATGAGCCTCCACTAACATCTTTTTTAGCATCTCGAATGCCTGCAAACAAGTGTCATCAAAGTGAAATGGTACCTCTTTCTCTAACAGGGCATATAATGGCTTGATAATCTTTGAGAAGTCTTTAATAAACCTGCGGTAGAAACTCGTATGTCCCAAAAAGCTCTTGACTCATTTGACCAAAACCGGTGATGGTAGCTTGTTAATCACCTCTATCTTCGCTCTGTCAACCTCCAACCCCTTTTTGGACACTTTGTGGCCTAGTACTATCCCTTCATAACTAGGAAGTGGCATTTCTCCCAGTTCAGAATGAGGTTAGTCTCCTCATATCATGCTAGTACTCTATCCAAATGCTGCAGGCAGCTTTCAGAAGATTCACCGAAGACTGAGAAGTCATCCATGAATACCTCCATAAAGTTCTCCACCATAAGGCAGCTTTCAGAAGATTCACCGAAGACTGAGAAGTCATCCATGAATACCTCTATAAAGTTCTCCACCATATCATGGAAGATAGCCATCATGCACCTTTGGAATATGGTTGGTACATTGCACAACCCAAAAGGCATGCGTTTGAAGGCATAAGTTCGATATAAGCATGTAAAGGTTGTCTTTTCCTAGTCATCGGGTGTAATAGTTATCTGGTTGTATCCTATGTACCCATCTAGGAAGCAATAGTCTTTTCCCAGGTATCTAGTTGTATCCTAAGTATCTATCTAGGAAGCAATAGTACTCCTGGTCAGTAAGTCATCCCGCCCTTCTTGAGAACATATTGAACAAAGTTTACCTATTTGCTGTCTGATATGGGGAAGAAAATCCCTGCATCCAACCACTCGATGGCCTCCTTCTTTAGTAACTCCTTTATAATTGGATTTAGCCTTCTCTGTGGTTGAGCCACTGGCTTGTGACCCTCTTTCATGAATATTTTATGCATGTATAGGGCTGGGCTGATGCTATGGATATCCGACATCTTCCATATTATTGCTCTTTTTTGGTTCTTTAGTACCGCAACATCCGCTTCTTCCTGGAATGTAGTCAAGAAAGCAGACAAGATTACAAGTACAGTATTATTTTCACTAAGAAACTCATACCTAAGATGGGAGGGTAGCTACTTCAACTCCAACTGAGCATCTTCTTCCACTGAGGGTTTGGAAAGTGGTCCCAACATACTATTTAATGGTTCATTATCTATTTCAACATACTAATATTGTGAGTATTCGGCGTACTTTCAATTTCTCAGGCCTCAGCATCATCTACTAGCCCTTGATTCAATAACACCCTAGCTAGTGGATCTTAAATCTTGACCTAGTTCATAGCAACTGTGGTATCTATTACTGTGATTACTTTCTGATCCTCATACATAGTCGGTAGCTTTATTTCCTTGTAGACACCAAATACTTCTACCTTATCATAGGCTCTCATGTTGAGCCTCCCTTCTGCGACATCGATCAATGCTCCTTCTATGGCTAGGAATGGGTGCCCGAGTGTATATAGGACATCAAGGTGTAGCTCAAAGTCTTGGAATATGAATTCCATGAGGAAAATAAGGGACCCCACTTAGACTAAGACATCCTCTATAAATCCATCTAGCCTCACCAATGACCGATCTGCTAGTAGTAATACAATCATTGTAGGCTTCAGTCTTCCAAGTTCAGCATTAAGAATAGAGAAGTGGGCATAAGGTTTATGCTAGCCATAAGATCACACAAGCATCTGGCATTCAGATGACTCTCGATAGTTACTTGCACAGTAAATCCTCTTACATCTTTTAATTTTTCTAAAAAGTGTGATCTGTTGAGAATCTTAGAGCTGTAGGCTTCTGTTAGTGTCACAGTCTCATACTTATCCCACTAAGTCTTGTTAGCAACAATGTTCTTGACATATTTAGCATATTTGAGGATCCCCAACAAAACATCAATCAATGGTAAGTTAATCTGCACCTGTTTTAGCCTTTTGATCCTCCCCATTTGTCTTCTTGGGTATCAATTCCGTTAAAGGCCTCCCACTCCTTGTGCTAACTACATTCACCTGTTTTGGATTGGGATTAGTGTTCCCTGGTAAGCTTCCTTGAGGCTTGAAATTTGTTGACACGGCAAACTGTCCCAACTGCTTTTCTATGTTCTGCAGATCCAACTTGTTCCTCTAAATTTCAACTTCTTGCCTATTCTAATTTGCCAAGATGTGCCTCAACAACTACCTATTAGTCATGGTGTTTGGATTGGCCTGCCTTGCAGGCTGCTGGTCTAGCTGATTTTGATATATATTTCCACCCTATGGTCTTTGCTGCGGTGGCCCATGATTAAGCTGATTCACCCCATGAGAAGTTTAGGTGGTTCCTCCAATTTGGGTTATAAATGTTCCCAAATCCTTGATATCTCCCTTGATTAGCATTACCCACAAAGTTCACTGCTTCGAGATTAGATCTGCAAGATTCAGCCATGTGATCTCCTACCCTGCATATATCACACCAACCCAGTTGTTGCTGCTGTACCATATTAATGGGGGCTTGCTGCTGATCAACTACCAATAGAACCTATTGTTTTATACCCAACACTAAGTCATTGAAGTTCATGGTCATCATGTTCTAAATTACTGCCATTTGGGCCTTCAGGCTAGTTATTGCATCAATTTCCAAGACCCCAACCTATTTCGGAATTGTTGGTCTTCTGCATCCTGCATTCTATTCCAGGTTTCCTTGAGCAATTTTATTTAGAAGATTATATAATTAATCATATGTCTTTTCCAACGCTTGACCACCTGCAGCTGAATTAAGAAAAAACTTTGTATTGGGTTCCAACCCTTCAATGAAGGTGTGGGCCAATACCTCGTTAGCTTGACAATGGTATGGGCAATTGATTAATAGAGTTTTGAACCTATCCCATGCCTGGTATAGATTCTCCCCAGTCCTTTGCTTAAAGCTCAAGATTTCACTTCTCAGCATAGCTACATTGCTTGATGAGAAGAATCTGCTGAGAAACTTGAGGGTCAAGTCATCCCAGGATGCTATAGAGTTTGGTGTCTCAAGTTGTAACAACCTCAGGGCTTCCCTCAATAGTGAAATGTGGAACAATGTCATTCTCATATAGTCATGATTCCTTTATGTAAGGATGAAAGTATCAGCAATCTCAAGAAAATTCTGAAGATGGAACTGTGGATCTTCATGAGGAAGCCTGGTGAACTGCCTAGTAGAGTGTAGTAATTGGACCATGTTCTGTTTGAGCTCCTATCGGCCACCAGGCTCAGGCTTGACAAAATAGCTAGTTATATTTGTAGTTCTCGGGATTTATACGTCCCTTACTGGCCTCAATGTTAGTGGTGCATCAGTAGGAGGTAAACTGGTGCGGGTGGGTTGTTGTATGCCATGTTGTCTGTAATAGGAGCAATCTCCACCTTTTTGTCCTGTTGATCCTCCAAATCAACTAATTCAATTGGGGATGTTTCAAAAGAAACTCCTGCTCTTCTCTTTGAATGAAGAAAACAAGAGTCTTGATCTTCTAGCTTAAAGCTCAATTTCCTGCACCAAAAACACCGCTAAGAGCAAATGGAACGATCACCACAAAACAAGATAACTTCGATAATCAACCAATTTGTTTCCAATCCCTCGCAATGGCGCTAAAAATCTTATTGCTCCCAAACATATGGAAGTGTTCGCGGCCTCACAAGTAATATAGTGGCCCTAACTAAAAAGCTGGGTTGTTGAACCCAAAGTGTTCGATGGAAATTAGTAATCACTCTCGATTATCACATTTATGGTGCTTATAGTAAGAAGAGTTTTGGGATTGAGTAAAATAAATTACAAAGAACAACTTTCTAGTAAATAATCGTATTGATTATTGATTCACAGGGTTTAGTTTACTTTAAAAGGGTTGCACACCTCTGCTGGCCTACCATTATTGACTGTCTAACTACATCATTGAGTGGGACAGAAAAAATGCATTAAATCTATCTGCCCATATATGAACCAAGCAAGGTGTAAGGGTAGTTGTCACGAGTCTCCTTTGCACAAATCAACCTAGTTTCCTAGTATTGAATAAGCTCCCTATGCTATTGTGTTCTATCCACTCCAACATCTCTCGAATCCAGAGTGAACAACGAATTTACTTCATAGTTGGCCAGACTCTGAATTATAGATAAAAGTAACGTAGGAATAATCGAATGAAACCATTCATAAATATCAAAAGTTAAGAACTAAACATAGTCTATGGTTACAACCCCCGAATATCGAGACTTAGCCACTCATAAATGTAGAATACATCATGAATGAAGTGGAAAACATCAATAATTCGAATCTAAAGATTAAAGTAACCAAATTATGGTGGAAAAGAGTTCCCCATCACCTCCTATTGCAGTTCTTGTGTAAAAAACCAACGTAAAACCTAAATTCTAAGATGGAATAATAATAAAAATCCCGTCTAAATGTTCCCAAATCCTTGATATCTCCCTCGATTAGCATTACCCACAAAGTTCACTGCTTCGAGATTAGATCTGCAAGATTCAGCCATGTGATCTCCTACCCTGCATATATCACACCAACCCAGTTGTTGCTGCTGTACCATATTAATGGGGGCTTGCTGCTGATCAACTACCAATAGAACCTATTGTTTTATACCCAACACTAAGTCATTGAAGTTCATGGTCATCATGTTCTAAATTACTGCCATTTGGGCCTTCAGGCTAGTTATTGCATCAATTTCCAAGACCCCAACCTATTTCGGAATTGTTGGTCTTCTGCATCCTGCATTCTATTCCAGGTTTCCTTGAGCAATTTTATTTAGAAGATTATATAATTAATCATATGTCTTTTCCAGCGCTTGACCACCTGCAGCTGAATTAAGAAAAAACTTTGTATTGGGTTCCAACCCTTCAATGAAGGTGTGGGCCAATACCTCGTTAGCTTGACAATGGTATGGGCAATTGATTAATAGAGTTTTGAACCTATCCCATGCCTGGTATAGATTCTCCCCAGTCCTTTGCTTAAAGCTCAAGATTTCACTTCTCAGCATAGCTACATTGCTTGATGAGAAGAATCTGCTGAGAAACTTGAGGGTCAAGTCATCCCAGGATGCTATAGAGTTTGGTGTCTCAAGTTGTAACAACCTCAGGGCTTCCCTCAATAGTGAAATGTGGAACAATGTCATTCTCATATAGTCATGATTCCTTTATGTAAGGATGAAAGTATCAGCAATCTCAAGAAAATTCTGAAGATGGAACTGTGGATCTTCATGAGGAAGCCTGGTGAACTGCCTAGTAGAGTGTAGTAATTGGACCATGTTCTGTTTGAGCTCCCATCGGCCACCAGGCTTAGGCTTGACAAAATAGCTAGTTATATTTGTAGTTCTCGGGATTTATACGTCCCTTACTGGCCTCAATGTTAGTGGTGTATCAGTAGGAGGTAAACTGGTGCGGGTGGGTTGTTGTATGCCATGTTGTCTGTAATAGGAGCAATCTCCACCTTTTTGTCCTGTTGATCCTCCAAATCAACTAATTCAATTGGGGATGTTTCAAAAGAAACTCCTGCTCTTCTCTTTGATTGAAGACATATATATATATATATATATATATATATATATATATATATATATTTCTTTTGAATCAGTATGTATTCGTGATTGATCCGCGACGCAAAGGCATCGCGGATCAACATTAGATAACTGACTTGTCGAGGGACCAAAACAGTGGGCATCTGCATTTGTTCCGTGATGCGGAGGCAACGCGGACCAACACTATTTTGGTTGACACTTTCTAACTTTTTTTTTTACACTCTACTATTTTTCAACCCTCGGGTGTTCACTCGAGTCCCCCCTCTTCTTATTCACTGTGCTCAAGTGCTAGAGAATTAGGATCAAAATGGATTCATTATCAACAAAAAGGGATTGGCTTGAATTGTGGCTAGTCAAATAATTTAGGCTAAGGCTCAACTAGAGCTAACTAGCATTAATTTTATTTATCAATGAAACGCCTAGATCCTCTCCTCTAGTTCCAATTCCTACTAAGTCTACTGTATATAATGGGCAAGTTCTCGAATATATCACAACAGAGACTCATAATTAGCTTGCTCACCCTTGGCACATCTTTATCATAAGGTTCACACTAGACTTCCTATTATGGTATTAACATGAAATCATTGAATTAAGCATGCATACAATTGTGATTCACATGGCTTAAGTAGCTATGCTTAAATGTGTTCAAAAGCTTGCACTTGATGCTCGTTCGCACGTTACAATAGTATACATGAACTCGATATGATGAATACCCTTAGGACGGTCATCATCCATCAATCATAGTGCCCCCATCACTCAACTATGACTAACACAGCTAATTTCACAGACACACAACTACCAACGCACCTTTTTCCCATTTTTCAGCTTCCACGACCTTGTTCCCAGGTCTGCCATGTGGATTAATGGTGTTTTCGATGCTTCTACTAACTTTTATACTCCGAGATCTAGGTTGCGTTCTTTTCTCAAGTCCAAATTTTACTCCAAACTTTCCAATCAAAGCAAAATCCTACAAAAATAGAACCAACAGGTGAACTTGGCCCAATGTTAGCAAAATAAGAGAAAAAGACACTCAAACACCTAGACTCTATCAATTTGTCCTCCAAATTAACCCTAATGATGGGCATTATTCGCCAATTAGGCATAGAAATATGTCAAAGATCACCACCCCACACTTAGAGTTTTGTCCATCCTCGGGTAAACTTCTACACCTACATGAGACTCGCTATGGTGGTATGTACAACAAACATCATTCAGCTGCATTCTATAAACCTTTGTGAGCAACTTTTGTTGCCTTGAGCAATAATTACTCTCTCCTTGTACTCATGTATACCAACGGACTCATACAGAATATTTAACAGTTTATCTACTTACTGACCTTGAATGATCATGTGCCCTCACCAAGTGGAATTACCCATGCACACCACCACAACTCTAATCAGATGATTAAGACTGGGTACACAAACAACACTCACTCTCTGAAAAGATGTCTCAAATTACTTTTAGATTCCAAAACCATGCCCTTAATGTAAGCGTAAACCTAGTTGGAATTTTCCTTATAGGATCACATAGGTCTCTTTTTGTCTTTAATGTAGGCTGTGGGTAGTTGGGTTACATTTATGGATATGGCTGACACGATTCAATTCCCACACGCTCATAGCACACACTTCACATCCTCTCATGCTTCCTTGAGCCGTGACGCAAAGGCATCGCGGATCAACACTAGATAACTGACTTGTCGAGGGACCAAAACAGTGGGCATCTGCATTTGTTCCGTGATGCGGAGGCAATGCGGACCAACACTGTTTTGGTTGACACTTTCTAACTTTTTTTTTACTTTTTTTTTACACTCTACTATTTTTCAACCCTCGGGTGTTCACTCGAGTCCCCCCTCTTCTTATTCACTGTGCTCAAGTGCTAGAGAATTAGGATCAAAATGGATTCATTATCAACAAAAAGGGATTGGCTTGAATTGTGGCTAGTCAAATAATTTAGGCTAAGGCTCAACTAGAGCTAACTAGCATTAATTTCATCTATCAATGAAACGCCTAGATCCTCTCCTCTAGTTCCATTTCCTACTAAGTCTACTATATGTAATGGGCAAGTTCTCGAATATATCACAACAGAGACTCATAATTAGCTTGCTCACTCTTGGCACATCTTTATCATAAGGTTCACACTAGACTTCCTATTATGGTATTAACATGAACTCATTGAATTAAGCATGCATACAATTGTGATTCACATGGCTTAAGTAGCTATGCTTAAATGTGTTCAAAAGCTTGCACTTGATGCTCGTTCGCACGTTACAATAGTATACATGAACTCAATACGATGAATACCCTTAGGACGGTCATCATCCATCAATCATAGTGCCCCCATCACTCAACTATGACTAACACAGCTAATTTCACTGACACACAACTACCAACAACTTGGTGCATTCACAAAGTATTAACATAAGAGCATCCATGCATCAAAGTAGTAGATAGATATTATTTATAGACCCAACAAAAATTTAAAAGATGTTCAACCCTATATTAAGATAACATAGATGTCCAGACATAAACATAAAGTAGAAATGACAGTGGTCTTAATACATGCAAATAATAAAAGTAATATCAACAAAATGATAGAATCCCCACCCCCATACTTAAATTTAGTACTGACCTCAGTGCTAACCATACATAACCTGCAAGGGAGGAACTGTGGTGCTCAAACATCACCCGGGCCAAGTAGGATAGGGTCACCCTCTACATACACCGGAGGGTCATTAGATATGTCATCCTCCTCAGCCTCATCATCATCCGTATCCTCACACATCTCCCCTAAGTCTGTATGAATGTCATCCTCCACTAGCTCAAAAAATTAGGGTCCGATGTGAATCATGACTTTGGCATGGTCATTGAGAGGGTATTCAACCTCAAGCTGCTGTAAATCTTCCCTTATGGAGGGATAGTCGCCAGTTCGATGTTGTAGCATCTCAAGGCCATACATGTGGCCGCAATAAACTTATCCCGGTAAGCCCTATCTACTGTAGTCAAGACTAGGCCCAAGGTCACGTCAGGCCCCTTAATGTTAGTGGTAATATAGGGGAGAGCCTGGATGACCGGCTAGTAATCGGCCTGCTCCTAAGGGACCATTGTATCATGACACAAAAAAGTTATCAGGCCTCCAAAAGCATATTTATGATCCTTATGGGTCTTGGCGTTACTCATTGCTGGCCAGAATATCATTCCATAATTTAGCTATATGACCCTTATGATTGCATAGATGAGGCACACTCTATCTCGCGTTACATTTGTAAAGTGCTGCCATAGAATGAAGGAGTGTGTCACTATCTTAACCATGACCAGAGCTTCATTAGACATAAGAGTGAATGGGAATGAGAGGTGATAGCCCCGCTCTGCATGTCTGACCAACTTAGCCATGGACCTACGCCTAACAATAGTGTGCCTAATATATTGGTAGGGTGGCCGATGGTATAGCTCTTAAAAAACTAACACGGGGACTTCTTCAGGGGTGCCCAAGATCCGATTGATAGCCAGCGGTGAGAAGTGAAACGCTAATCCTCAAACAATCACCAATTGGGACCTCGACTCTTTGCTCATATTGGCATAAAATTCCCTAACCAATCTCAGATTACATGGCATAGGTGGTTGGAACAAGAACCCCAATCTTTTTGGCTGCAATTATTCAAGATTTAGTGGTATTCATCTCGAAGGGAATCTACATCAATAGGGACATCGGGGTAGTACTTTCTCTTATTATGAGACAGATACCACCGCCTTCCCTCTCCGTTAACAACCTTGTCCCCGTATTGCGACTGCTAACCCCTTCTAGTGTCCCTGGGCACGTCTGGAACATCTCGTGCCTGTTTCATTCTTTTGGCAGCACTCGGTCTATTGGACTTACCGCCTTGCCGTGCACTTGAAGACATATTACTCGCAAAAAAAAAAATGCAAAGCCTGTGCTTAAAGTCCAAACATATGACCCTATATTTAAACTCAAACCCATATGGTGAGAGTACTCAGACTTCCCCAAGCTGTACGGATAACATCACATCACGATTCCCTGCTTAATGACACATAACTCAAACCCTCAACCACATAGAATTAACCCTATAATCAAACATAAGGGTTCAGCCCCACATTGCAACTTTTACATGAGTCCACAATTCTATCAGCAAGCAACCAAGTAGTATGGTGAAGCACCCCCAAAAACCCCTTGTCACAATAAGTACATCGATAATCACAATAACAAACCCTCATCATCAACCATGAATTCAATCCCATACTTTCATATTTGGTGCAAACCAACATACAACAACCATGTGCACACACGACATGGGTTAGAACC